>NMRB01003402.1:45931-64488 GCA_002633025.1 Notospermus geniculatus | reverse complement strand
TTTTCTTTGAGTAGTGTAAGAGGTATCCGGAGATGTTGACAGCTCTGTTGCCTGAAGGCAAATAAGGTGGCGCCCTCCTGGCGTCGTGGGGTATATCATGTTCTGAGCCTTCGTTTGAGGTGTTTGTAGGGCGTTTGCAATTCTCTTGCTCGTCGCATGGGGGCTTTTTGTTCGCTCACGTCAGCTTTAATGATGCCAGTGTGAATCTAGCTTTATCTGACAAATCGAGCCGCGTGGCTATGCCGATTGCGCCAGTTAGGTTAAAAGTCAAGAATAGCAACGATTGTATTGAAACGTATGCCTTTCTGGACTCTGGCTCTACTGCCACCTTCTGTTCAGAAAGAGTCAAGAGTAGACTTCCCGTCGAAGGTAGGAAACAGGACATGGAGTTAATCAATTAGATGCCGATAAGGGTAAAATTTGGTATTTGCCCCATCATGGCGTATACCACCTAGAAATAAAAGGGCAAGTTGCGCGTAGTTTTTGACTGTTCGGCAAGGTATCAAGGAATCTCTCTCAATGAACAACTACTTGCCGGTGTGACAGGAATCAGCATCCTAGGAATGCAGATCCGCCAAACAATAGCCCGCTATTGTAAGGTTATATTCGAATGGTCATGGTCTCTCTAGCCACAGATTCTAAACCCTCGCTGAACAATAAGACTTTGATTCCAGGAGGTCTTGGATTCCTTTCACACCGGTCCGACGCTGACAAACTCCTTGGTCAGCACGTTACTGAACTTCAGACAGGGTGAAGTTGCAATGATGGCCGACATCGAGTCGATGTTTTATCGTGTCAGGGTGCCCGATCAAGATGCGAGTTTGCTAAGGTTCCTGTGGTGGCAAGATGGCGATGTCACAAAACCAGTTGTAGAATACCAAATGGTAGTCCATTTATTTGGCGCTACGTCATCGCCCGCCTGCGCTAACTATACGCGCTTAGAAGAACTGCGGAAGATAATAGCAATGAGTATGAGTCGGTTGTCACGTCATCAGTTCACCGTAATTTTTACGTTGATGACTTTCTGAAATCTGTTGATGACGTCGACACGGCTGTTCGTCTTTCTAGTGAGGTGAAGTCCTTGTGTGGTAGGGGTGGCTTTAACTTGACCAAATGGGTTTCAAACAGTAGAGAAGTTATGACAGCCATTCCACAGGAACGCCGGGCAAAAGAAATCAAGAATCTTGACCTTGATCGTGATACCCAGCCGATCGAACGTGCTCTCGGTGTACAGTGGTGTCGGATACCGAGCTGTCTCCAAATCCAAGTTGGCTCTCTTGTACCTCAGTAGGGGCTGGATCCTCTAGCAGGGCTGTATGCGTGTTGTCTCGGCTGTGTTCTATGTTGTTCTGCCCACAACCACACCTTGCTCATTCAACCAGCTTAATTCCCTATGTCAACTCATGCTTATAATCCCAGGTTAAGAGGGTAGTATTTACAGCACAATGACATACCTGAGTGGGGATCAATTTCTATTACAGCTGCCTTTCAAGGGAGTTCCAATTCTACAAGTTCTACAGACACTTAAAGGGTGTCTCCAACATTCCTCCCTCACCCGAAAAGCAGCGTGCCCACTCTCGCGGGAAGATGCTGGCGCACAAAGTACCAAAAGAATGAAATGAAAATCACAGATCAATAAAGTGAGAATAAGAAAGAGGCATCACTTTGACTCCTGAAGCCGAACTGGTGAAAACCTATTCTAAGCCGTGAGGAGTAATGCCCCAACCAAACACACGTGGGAAATATAAAACAAACAATAAAACAAATTTGATTGCCAATGACAACGAATGATTACACTAGCAAAAATATACGGAACGTACACGGTTAATTTTCTGTTTCCCTTCATCTCTCCCCCTACCTCAAATCGAAGGAGTAACCACGTAACAAATAAGACTAACAGTGGGGGGAAAAAAATTGTTAAGAACAAACAGATCTCAAAATATATATTCCCGCAATCAGCAGGTTACAAAACGGTAGTAGTCTTGATTTGATACTCTACAATGCCAGTGAAGGAACTGGTAAAAACCTATTCCGAACCACTGGTTATCAAGAAAAATGACAATGCCATATTAACATGAAATACCGTACAGTTTCGCTGCATTTCGTGAATTCAAAAACAATGCCACTGGAGCTGGAAGTTGGAAGATCTTCGAGACACACAACAAGCTGGAAAATGCATGATGTGGTGTACTGTTCTTAGGTAAATATGGCGCATCTGATTCCAAAACGAAGCGATCCAGCGGAATATCTGCACAAACAAATTGTAAATAGGGCTTATTGACCAGGAGTGGACCAAGTCCAAGAAATACATTAGGACCAAGGTCCAGCCATTCCTTTGCACATGAAGCAGATCCCGAAAAACAATGGACATGAATAGGTAAGTGGGTAAGATTTAAGTTACGAAGAACCTCGAGAACGACTCGTGATGCTGATCCGTTGCCCTGATCTCGACAATGAAGGATGATCGTCTTCTTACAGGTTTCTGCTAAAGGAAGAACTTTTTCAAGATATGCCACTTGTCGATCCTTGAGGCAGTCCAAAGTTGTGCATGGGGTTAAGGAGCCACATTCACAAGTACCGGTCAAATCCACTCCAATCTCTCCAATTGCTACACAGCGGGGATGGGAAATGAATGGCATGAAAGACCGTGAACTAGCAGACGCAAACCGTGGATGTACTCCAACAGAGAAGTAAAGATGTGGATGACGTTTCATCTGACGAATGAGGTCGCTCCATCCCTCTTCAAAAACGTAATTGGCAATGCCAGTTTGTAAAGCAAAAGTACTTGATTCACTGAGACATGAGGCCAGACCCCGTCGATACAACTGGTCAAGGTGAAAATGTGTGTCAATGAATTGAAGTGAGGGCGACGATTGTGACGAAGAAGCCACCAAATCCAAATGACGAAATTCTTCTCTCTTCTGTTCACTTAGCATGGCCAACAAACCAGACAAAGTCCTCCAATAAAACAGTGACACTCCGCACGATGGAGGAGAGATCGACAAAGGAACTGACATATCAGATCTACACATAGACAAAAAAAGCTCTTGAGTGAATGTAAAGCCCTCGGGAACGACTTGTGGGTACAATTTATGTTTGGTGGCGAAATCCACAAGTTCTGTCTCAGAAGATAATCCAAACGCAGTGACAAAAAACGATACCGTTCCTCGCATGGTTTCCTGCCAGATGAAAAAGTCGGTAGATGACATGACGGGGCAACTTGTATGTAAGAGTTTACAGATATTGAGAGCTCCCTCCTGTCGTCGACACGGAAAGCACGCTGTCGTCAGGCCAAGGAACCACGGAGCATGGCACTTAAGAAGATGGCTGTCGAGGTGGTCGGACAAGCTTTTCATACAGACGGGACAAGTTTTCCTCCGATTCCTACGTTTTGGCTTGTCGCGGCGCCTGGCGACATCAGCATGGTCAGGGATGTCTTCGTAATCGGGTGTAAAGGTTTCTTCGAACACTAACGAAATAGAAACAGATGAAACTGTTAAGCAAGACTAACTGGTAAAAACCTATCAGTCTTCTCAAACACACTAAAAAACACAATACTTAAAACTTACTAAAAGAACTCACAAAATAATAAGTAGCCAACAACAAAATTGAAGTAACTGCGGCTACCATAAATAAGTTAAAATGTGTCAAAAACAGGAACACAAACAAGTTAAAATGTGTCAAAAACAGGAAGCGACTGGTGAGAACCTATCACACACCCTGTAACACCTTTCACGTTAATTCAATCTATAGAATCCCCCTCCCCCAAGTTTCTTCCACTGCCATATTAAATACACAGATACGTATGTGTTGTTGCTTTTGCTGTGAAATTTAATAGTATTACTAGTGGAACTTAATATTCAAAATCAATGGCAGATAATAACAAGTCTCCAGGAGATGTGAAAACACCTCGACAATAAGAACCTGTTATGCCAATCATATCTTCAGTAGTAGATTATGTCACATAATAGGTGTCAATATCTGTCTTGATTTTGAGCAGAGCCGTCTCAGTGCTGTGGCCAGCTTTATATGCCGACTGTAACGGATCTCCGAGGGAATGAAGTTTTAGGTATGAGACAAATTGTTTCGTCGCCACTTTTTCCAGGACCTTTGATAAAAAAGAAAGATTTGAGATTGGGCGGTAGGGATAGCTTGGGTATAGGGATAGGTTGGGTAGCTCCTGTCCATCCAAAAAGCTAGCTGGCTCTTCAGTCTCAAAACCCGGTGACTCCTCGGGCTCTGTTTCTCCACGCCCTTCCTGCGAATTGACTGGTTCAGAAAGATCATCCTGACCATCATTACCGACAGAGGAGCTATCACTTTGAGCTTTCTGGATTCCTTCCGGATTAATAAGATCATGCCTTGCCCTCCTCACCCATCCAGGCAACGTTCGATCACGACATGGTTTGAGTTTGTCGTGGTGTACAAAACCCTCACGGTTCGGAAACTTGATCTTGTAAATTGGTGGTCGTGATTCCAATACAAGGTACGGACCATTCCAAGGAGCACACAGCTTTTTACTGATCCCAACTCGGGGAGCATCGTTAACTCTGTACACTAAGTCACCTGGGGAAAAAGAGCATTCACGAAGCTTGACATCGTGATCCTTTTTCTGGCGCAATTGAGAACCTTGTAAAGCGTTCCGCGCTACGTCGTGGACTTTGTGTAATCGTTTTTCAAGCTCTTGCACCCATTCAGGCGGGGTAGCTGGTGTGTTTCGTTGTCCACCTCCAAAGATCAGGTCAATGGGTAACATCACTTCTCGTCCTAACATTAGACGGTTTGGGGTGAATCCCGTTTGCTTGTGAACTGTGGCATGTAATGCCATTGTAAGTAAAGGTAATTCCTCATCCCATGTTGTGACGTTATCCTCAATGAAGCAGCGTATCATCTGAAGGATGACTTGGTTATAACGCTCTACTTGTCCATTTCCAGACGGGCGGTATGGTGTTGTCCTTGTTTTGGTAATCTCCAAAATGCGGCATAACTCTTTGAACAGTTTTCCTTCAAACTGCCTTCCTTGGTCGGAGTGCAGGTGCAAAGGGCACCCAAAAGTGGTTACAAAGCGAGTGACGAATGCTTCTGCAACGAGTTCCGCAGTCTGTTCAGGTAAAGCCGTGCACTCGATCCATTTAGTAAACTGGTCGATCATACTCACTACATACACATTATTTCTATCACTCGGTGTAAAAGGACCAAGGATGTCGATGTGTATTCGTTCCATTGGGTAGCCAGCATGATGGAGTTTGAGTGCAGCTTTCTTCCGAGGACTACAGACTGCACATGTTCTAATGTAGTCCTGCACATCTTTCCTGGCATGATACCAATAACACGACTGACGAATCCTACCCAGTGTCTTGTTCTGGCCAAGGTGTCCTGCAACCCTCTTATCGTGGGCCCAATTCAACACATCGTTCTTCAAAGAATCAGGGATAACCAGCAACACCATAAGACACCTTTCTTGAACTTGAGCTGAGCTTTATTCAGCCACAAGTTCTTGGTAGCTCGGGAGCTGAGATACAACTCGGCCGGTGTGGGCTCAACGTCTTCCAACCACATAAAAATGGGTCTTAGGTCCGGGTCTTTCATTTGGTAACGACGAAGCTCCGAAGCTGAGTAGTGTGGTAACCAGTTTGCATGGTCCGGATCCTCACGTTGATCCACTTCCTCCTCCGTTTCGCGGATAGCTTCATCAGTAACCTCACTAGTGATCTCATCAGGAATCTCATCAGTGGCCTCATCTATTGAAGCAGCGACGTTGCAGGGTTCGTCCTGAGATTCTCCTGTTGTTTCTAGGGGCACACGGACATTTTTTACAGCCAAGGGAAGGATGTCATCAACATCCTCGGCGAACCGTTCCCATTCTCTATGTGCCCGTTGGCAGTACGCACATCCTCCACAAGGAAGATCCCTCAAATTCTGACCAGCACGGTAGCACTGACACTCTTTGTCTACTGCCGGAATTCTGGACAGGGCATCGGCGTTGGTATGTAATCTTCCCGGACGGTGTACAATTGTCATATTGTACTGTTGGAGTTCCTCCAACCACCTGGCTAACTGACCGTGAGGCTCCTTGAACCGCATTAACCAAGCTAGGCTGCTGTGGTCCGTCCTCACAATAAATGGGCGTCCAAGAAGGTAGTGTCAAAACATTCTTGTAAATTTCACAACTGCCAGTAATTCCTTTCGAGTGACGCAGTATTTCCGTTGTGCAGAATTAAGAATATTGCTGGCATACGCAATTGTGCGTTCCTGGCCATTTTGCACTTGTGATAACTCGGCACCAATGGCTACATCTGAGGCATCAGTGTCCAGGATAAAGTTTCCTTCCGCAGAGGGGTAAGCCAAACAAGGAGCTGATGACAGCTGGTGTTTCAAAGTATCGAAGGCTTCCTGCTCGGTGCTAGTCCAGTGGTATTCCCTAGTTCTCTTGCTCGTCGAGTTCAACTCCGTCAGTGGAGATATTATGTCAGCAAACTTCGGAACAAAGACTCTGTGGTAGTTAACGTATCCAATAAAGGACTCTAACTCCTTCTGGTTAGATGGAACTGGCCATTGCTTCACCACATCTAGTTTGTCCGGACTCATTCGTACCCCATCAGCACTGACTTGTTTCCCTAGGAAATCGACGGTACTTTGGAATGAGCGCATTTGCGAGGCTTCAGCTTGAGGCAATGATCCCTCATCCTCATGAACACCTCTCTGAGGTTGTGCAAATGTTCATCAAAGGTTCCTCCTAGGACGATAACGTCGTCTATATATGCAAGTACAGTCTTCCAAGTTAGACCGCGCAGAACAAGTTCTATGGCACGTTGAAATGTTGCTGGGGCATTACATAGCCCGAATGGCATTCTTATGTATTCGAAGGTCCCAAATTTGGTAGCAAATGCTGTCTTATGGCGATCGGAATCTTTAACTTTCAGATTGTAGTAACCTGAGGCCAGATCTAAGGTGGTGAAGTACTTGCTTCCTGCCAAGGTGTCCAAACACGCGTCTATCGAGGGGATAGGGAACGAATACTTAACAGTACGTGAGTTAAGCTTCCGATAGTCAATGCAGTAACGCACCGTGCCATCCTTTTTCCTAACTAGTACCGGTGGTGATGCCCATGCAGAGTTAGATGGAGTAATGATTCCTTGGTCCAGCAATTTGTGAAGATGTTTCTCTTCCTCCGCTTCGAATCCTAAAGGAGTTCGTCGTAACTTCTGTTTGACAGCCGGGCTATCCCCCGTATCTATGGAATGCGCTAATCCCTCAAAACAACCTATATCCAGATCATGTTTAGAGAAAACATCCTGGAATTCAAGAAGAAGATTCCCAACTTGAATAGCTTGATCATCTGGAAGGTCTGCACAGGATCGTTGGAATAAATCTTCCCGGTGTTGGCATAGCCTGTTTGATGTCGTCAAGGGACTGTGGCATTGGCTCGATGTTGTTGACCGAAAGACCTTTCCTTGCGATAACGTCATCTTCAGCGTCGTCCACGATCTCAATGGCCTCAACAGCTGTTCCTATGGGAGTGTGAGCTGGGATAGTTATACAGTGGTCTGAGAGATTAATGACATGAAGGGGGATGATATCAGTGTTCCTAGCCAGTACAGCTGGAAATTGTAGATCAGGTACGTCGTTATTCGGCTGAAACACTACACAGGTATTTCTTCGGACTGGCCTAACTATTCGAGCCTGGAAAAATTGAACGGTATTAGGTTGTATCACGGTCGTTCTGACGGTTTCCACTTTTTTCACGAAGGCACCTCCAGCTGGATTCCGCTTTATGGCTGCTGGGGTAGTTGTGTCCGCCACTCTCACTAGGTTTTCCTTCATGTCAATGATAGACTCATGAGCTGCTAAGAAGTCTATACCCAACAGTAGATTGTCGGAAGTTGGACCAACACATAGGTCAAAGGAGAATTCTTGATCATTAATGATGATCTTCTGATCCCTAAGCATGTTGGCTTTCATTAAACCTTGTTTTCCTGCTCCTTTAATTTCAATTTGATCCTCAAGGGCTGGTGGGTCTTCTAGACTGTTATAGAAATCCCGGCTCATGACTGATATCTGAACGGCAGTGTCCACAATAGCCGATACTTCTTTCCCTAACAGTTGGCATTGAATGGTCATAGAACATCCTCCCACAGCAGGGGTTTTTAGCTCGCTACTCTTCATCCGCTCACACAAACCCCTGCTGAAATACAACAGCCAGTGATTGTGATGTGGCTGTTCCATACTCCTGTTGCACTCCCTGTATTTTAAGGATAACTTGGAGAAGTACAATTTCGTGGTTTTACCCTGTTTGATTTTAAAGCTTTGTGCTTTACAAATCATTTACATATTTCCAAAATTGACTGAATTTTATCACATAGGTTCTCCTATGTATAGAGAAGATTCTTATTATTTTTGATTGTTATTATGAGTCATAATTATTTAATATTGACACACTGAAAATGCTGCATTCTGATTGGGCAATGGTTTTCTGACCGCCTCTGCTTGCCTGGGAGGCCCAATTTCAGCAGGGCTTTGTGTGGAGTGTATGAAGAGGAGCGAGACCAAAGCCCTGGTATGGGAGGATGTCATAGAAGCACCTTGGAAATTTGGAAGTATATGAGCACCGATCTGGGATGTCCTACCCACTTCATCCACGTTACCACTCTCGTTCTGTTGACAGTCATCGGAGGACTGTTGACTGTGACTGCGGTCTGTTACTTCTCTCACTCTGTCTTGAGCCTCTTTCTTCAATGGAGCATCATTTTGTGAAGAATGATGATTAGAGTCACAATGGTCGTTCAAGTCATCAGAGTCACTGTTCCCTTGGTCTCCGACCTTGCGAACCACAATTGGTTGGCTGGTATTCTCTTGCTTCCAAGGGAAGTACAATGGCATGAGCGTCTCGTAGACTCTGGTATCTTTGGCCAAAAATGTACAAATAATGACCCGCTCAAAGGACTCCCCTTCCTGTTCAAGAAATCGTCTTATGGTCCCTAAAGCCACACGTGCCGCATCCTCACTTGGATATCCGAAGACACCTGTGGATATACAGGGAAATGCTATTGTCCTGCACTTGTTCTTCGTCATTATCTTCAGACACCGCTGATAACAACTTTGCAGTTTGTCCTCTCGGCAGTCGGTAGGCCCTACTGTTGAAATCACGTATCGGGCTGGCAGCTTGTAGCCACCGCTGGGTTTCGCTTCACCGCACTCACAACCTCTTAATGTCGAATTCTCCTCGCGCAAATTCGGGCCAGCGGCCGCGTGAATAGCACCATCAACGCCTCCCCCTCCAAGCAGGGATCGATTGGCTGCATTCACTATGGCGTCAATTTCCAACTTGGTGATATCGCTCTGCCAAATTGATATCTTGTCATTAATGCTATCATTCACCGGAAACAATGTCTTATCCTGACTTACTGGTGCCATGTTGTGCCTTAGAGCATACTCAGGCCACGTAGAAATGTCCTGACAGGTGACATAGTTGTTTCCGCATCTGTATTCTTTCCTCTTTTCTGTGATAGGCATCTTCTCATACTTCAAGCGGTCTTCCCAGAACGCAGCTTGACCGCTTAGGTCCGCCCTTGGATGTTTAACGACTCCCGAAATGAGGCTGCTCGTTCCGGTGATCTTGTCCGATTGGAAGGTCTCCGGTATTCGTTAGCAAAATGTCCTTCCAACCCACAGTTAAAACAGACAAGTGGCCTGGGCGGCCTTTGACATTCTCTCGCGAAATGACCCTCCGCTCCACAGTTATAGCAAGTGTTATTTCTACCAGGGGAAGGTGATCTACTCCAGCGGGGGCTGGGTGACCAATTTCTACTCTGGCGACCCTGGTTGGTTGGAGACTGAGACCGATTGCGCCCACGCTGGTCTTGCTGGTTGGACGGTTGTTCAAATGTAGGTACCCTTGGTGCCGCGGATTGGGGTGAATGCTTCATAAAATACTCTCCAATGGCTGCCGCGAGTTGTGGAACCCGAACAGGAATTGATGCTTGCAATGATGTGGCAGCGACTTGTTCTGACTTTGAAGGATCATCTGAGCGTTTCCCTCGTACTGCTGGATCCACTCCATCTTGGGAAAAGGAGACACGTCTTGCAACTACAGCCGTTCGAGATGAACCGTACAGGGTTTTTTGGTTCGCTTGGGTCTGTCTAACACAGCGTAGAGCTTCAAAAATGTCTGACGGGGACTTTTCCATCACTATCTCTGCTACCCTCTTGTCTCTAAGGCCTCTAAGAAACACCTCNATTTCTACTCTGGCGATTCTGGTTGGTTGGAGACTGAGACCGATTGCGTCCACGCTGGTCATGCTGGTTGGACGGTTGTTCAAATGTAGGTAGCCTTGGTGCTGCGGATTGGGGCGAATGCTTCATAAAATACTCCCCAATCGCTGCCGCGAGTTGTGGAACCAGAACAGGAATTGATGCTTGCAATGATGTGGCAGCGACTTGTTCTGACTTTGAAGGATCATCTGAACGTTTCCCTCGTACTGCTGGATCCACTCCGTCTTGAGAGAAGGAGACACGTCTTGCAACTACAGCTGTTCGAGAAGAACCGTACAGGGTTTTTTGGTTCGCCTGGGTCTGTCTGACACAGCGTAGAGCTTCAAAAATGTCTGACGGGGACTTTTCCATCACTATCTCTGCTACCCTCTTGTCTCTAAGGCCTCTAAGAAACACCTCTACTGCGATGTCCCTGACAATCTTTTCCTTGGCGTCTGGATACGCATCCATAGTGGTTGTGAGAACTCTTTGACTGTAGTCTTCGATGGTCTCATCCTCAGTCTGTCTACATGCATGGATTTCTCTCCTTGCAACTGTTGGTGGTGCATCTCGCCTAAACCTCTGAGCAAGGAGTTTTTTCAACTCCCTGTAGTTTGTAGCTTTCACTTTAATGGCATAAGTTAGCGCCTTCTCTGTCAGACAATCATACAGCCTGTCATATTTCTCCTCCTTGTCCCATTTATGACGTTTGGCAAGTCGTTTGAACTGGAAAATCAGATTATCCCAGTCCTCTTTCCCTGAACCAGAGAATGTAGGCATCTTCCGACGCAATGGAGAACACTTCCTCCTTCTGTTACTATGGGACTTCCTGGAACTCTCTGAATCGCTCAACGATGCACTAGAGGAATCACTGTCACTTTCACTCCCTGATGTGGTGTTGTCATCGACACTCTTCTTAGTTCTCGACTTATTCTTTGTTGTCTTGGACTTCTCACTTGACTGAGACTTCGTCTTTGACTTCTCACTTGACTGGGACTTTGTTGACATTGGTGTTGTCGGAGTCGTGGTCATAGACGGGTGGGTCACGAATGGAAGTAACTGAAAGCGCTGATTGCCTGCCTGAATTTCGTATGCTCCATTGTCTTGAGGTGCCCACAGTTGTGGCTGTTGACTCACAGGATTTTGATAAACATTATCCATACTCCTACTCTCTTGGGATGCTCTCCCCGTTGAAATTGCAGTCTGAGAATTCTGAAACCCTAAACCATCCCAGCGATCATCACGGTGGATTTCCTTTGGCGTACTAACATCTGGCCGATATTGTGGTGGGTGGCCATACCTGGCTGAGGCATAGTGGTCCTGCCGATTCAAACCGTTGTGTCTTGAATTTGACGTTGACCGCTCCCCTCGCCTGGAGGGCCTCCGGTTGCCTCCCACTCGGTCATGCCTGTCACGCTCTCCACCTTCTCCGTACCATCTCTGGTCCGCTCGTGACTCGGAAGGGAAGTTATCATTCCGATCCATCATCCGTACATCTTGAGGAGGAGGATGACCGCTTCCTGGTCTGGAATTCTCAAAATGGGCACTAACTGACTCTTGTTTCATTTTCCTATTCCCTTGAAACCAATCACCCGTGTTTGACCTGGTTAGATCATCCACCGTTTTCTTAAGGTCGTCCAACTCCTTTTGGTCATCTTGACGTTGGAGGTCACTCTTTTCCCTCTCCTGATGGAGTTCGTCCTTGTATCTCTTGTGCAGGGATGCTATCTCATCATCAAACCGCTGTTTTTCTTGTTTCCGCTGTTCCGTAGCGATGAATCCCGCATTCGTCGTCAAATCTTCAATCATCTTATTAAGGGATGATATCTTCCTCTGATAATCCTCCAGTTGGCGTTCCTGGTCTCTTCCGCAGGACCGTAGATCATGAAGGGTCCTGTCTATGGAATCAATTCTCCTCTTATCTTCCTCATGCTGTCTCTCCCACTTCTTCCTTTCTTGGTTGAAATCATCATCTTGTTGACGAAGTTGATTGGTATAGTATAAATGACGCATCTGGTCGGTTTCTGTCGCATATTGTTGTTGCATGCCTCGCTTTGTGTCATCAAAAGAGGACATCATTGTATCCCTCTCGGTTTTCAGCTGTGATACTTGAAGCTGTAAGTCCTTACAAGCATCGCAGTCAAACTTGCTGTGGGACTCTTGAACATCAATAGCAGGTGTCGGCGGCGGAGTAGGAGGATGGCGCCGTTCACCTCTCTGTCGAAATGTAGTTGTATTAACCCATCCAAATAATACTCAATTCATCGGGACAATGACATGCCAGTGATGGTTAACACATCCAGCAAAAACAGAGGTTTGGCAGACCCCTTTCTAGACTTACAATACTCAACAATTTTCCGTGCTCGTTTATCTTTGATACCCTTCAGCTGTTTCAATTCTTCAACAGAGGCGTCGCTAATAATTAACATACTAATATCATCGTCCTCACAACAAATAGACTCATCTTCTGACGTTGAAGAATCATGCGTTTTCGCATCAGTGGCAGTCTCCATAACAGAGACTTGATCCGTTACCTCATTAGTAGAAGTATCACCTACAGACTCTTGTTCAAGTAAAGGCCTATCCAATGGTACGAGAGCATCACTCAGTTCGTGTTCATGCACTCATCGTGTCTAATAATTCGGACAGATAAAAAAAAACTTATGAAGTAGCAGCGTAAGTCTATGTAGGCCAAAATCAGTAAACTATCATGAAAATAATTAAGGCAGTGTGGTAGAAAAACCAGGACGTGGTGAAAAACCCCCGATAAATACTGGAAGAGACTGGAGACACAGCCTACATGTACTAGAAGAACGTTGGAAGAAACTTGGAGGTTTAATCTCGGGGCTCACCCTGTATCTTATACTGAGTAAATGGTTATACCACCAACTTATAAGCTACTATAAATCTACTAGTGATTCGTTACTTAAAAAATATGATCCGAAACTAGCACATATCACTCAGAAATCTATGAGGAATTATCAGCGGCAATAATCTATGCCCTATCTGCTGTTTTGAAATTTCACGCCACCATATGTATTAAACACTGAATAGCACGGACAATCGGATATTATCTGCACCGGCAAAACTGAATCAACCGAGTTGTACTAATACTCGGCCCACAAATATATCAGAACCACGGACGACTTATAAACTCTATCAAAATTATGCCGAATAGGAATTTCAACTCAAAAACAGTCTCGCCATAACACAGGCCTATATTCCAAACCGTACTCTTAATCAAATTCAACACATATTAACGATGGACGTTGGTTATCAAGTTTGCAAATGTGGCCTCAAATTCACCAAAGTAACCTCTTCATTCATGCAATATGCAGTAGTTGGGAAACCACAAGAAAAATCAATGTCGATTGTGGAATAACTTAGCTGACTTGAGTCTAAATCTTCTGTAACCCCTTGAATTTCTAATGTATCACGGGATCCCACTTCTTCCTTTCCTTCCTTCTGTCTTTCATCCCACTTCTGACACCAAAATGTCGGATACCGAGCTGTCTCCAAGTTGGCTGTCTTGTACTTCTAGGGGCTGGACGCAGTGATCCCGGGACCCGCCGCTAGGCGGGATATGTCATTCGAGGTCTATTGCGGATCGTGAGGTCACGTGGCTTAGTCCTAAACGCATGATTATGTTGGAGGCATTGGAACTGATTGAGGCCCAGAAATCAACAAAGGGAGCTTCTTTATGTGTATTGTTTGCAGTCAAAACAAAGTTCACTTTCATAGAATAGGATCGGCGACGTTGTTCTGAGAAAAAAAGTTGGAATATTTGTGAAAAAAGCGATGAAAAATCGATACGCACGAAATGCAACGTCACGAAAGTTGTGTACACTCTCCAATACCACCGCTCTTTGCCCTGGAGAATGCACAGAACTCACATTTCTATGACGTGTACAATATCAGTGACGTCATTCCAATAAAGTCAGCCAATCTCTCAAGTTTGGCATGATTTAACAAATTGGTAGAACTTTAGAATCCCTGATCAGCATGGTCAGACATGTCAGAACAGAAGTGGCACACAGTGGAAATAATTATAAACACATGAAAATGACACACTGATAAGCCAACGAGGATTAGCAGCGGTTGTCTGTAATCGCAACTCGCTGGCGTACAAAGAAACTTTGTACTTCTGTACAAAAGTTCCTTTGGACGGCAGCGAGTTGTGATTGCAGGCAACAGCTGCACTGCAGCGACAGCTAGGCCTATTTTGCAATTCATACAATACAGCGTTTTTCCTTTCAGTAATAACGTCAACAATACATTTCTTGCCTCCTTCCCTTACTTCAATACTCATAACCATCAACAGAATTATCATGGGCCTATCGTCTGGTCCCGATAACTCTGGATCCTCTAGCAGGGCTGAGTCTCTGTGTACGTGTTGTCTCGGCTGTGTTCTATGTTCTTCTGCCCAGAACCACACCTTGCTCATTCAACCAGCTTAATTCCCTATGTCAACTCATGCTTATAATCCCAGGTTAAGAGGGTAGTATTTACAACACAATGACATACCTGAGTGGGGATCAATTTCTATTACAGCTGCCTTTCAAATAGGGAGTACCAATTATACAAATTCTACAGACACCTAAAGGGTGTCTCCCACAATAGTACCTCGGAACCAGGCAAACACATTTTTAACTGTTTTCAGTTGTCATGTAATAAGAGAGGGCGTTTTTAAATAAATTAACACAAAAATGGGTCAAAATTCATAAAGAAGTCATTTTCAGTTACGTAACTGCTTAAAAACTCCAAAGAATAGACTTATTTGATTCCGAGGTACTATGTTGCGGGCAAAATTTGTTTTGGCAACATGGTTTTTCTAAAAGCTGGGTACCAAGGGTAACTAAAACTGGGTTCAGATTGGCCCTAACACGATGTTTCCGCAGAACGATATAAGGATGACATAAGGACGTGGACTAATTGGCGTAAAAGTTAAAATTCTCACTTGACCTTGATCTTTGACCTTGACCTTGACCATTGCCTAAGTCAGCAATGTGCCAGAAAGTTCGGCCATCTTCTCTTAAGGATTGATACTTGAATCAATTGAATACCACATATAGAACAGCATTCATTAATACAATTTGTTTAGGGTTTGGCCATTTTTTTTTCGTAGATTGACTGGACTAATATGACATTATGGGGGACCACATGGCACATGAGAAAGCTGTATTAACCCTTTCACTAATTGTCACTGACTCCCACAAATACTGTATCCGATGTGTTTAGTGGCCGCGGCCGGGAAGACCGTCGGGCCTAGATTTTCTAATTACACACGTTCCCGGCAAGTTATAAAATGTGACCCCGTCGTGGTGAATGAAACGCAATCCTACAAGGGTCACTGTTCGACAACAACTTTGGCATGGAGAACTGAAGAGAAAATGACATACCGTAAAGTGGGGTTACTTGGGACACATGGGACAAAAATACATGACCGCTTTTTGACAGCTGCCAGATGCAAATTGCTCTTCATTTTCTCGTATTTTATGGTTATAGTTGCAAGTACACAAGCTATTCTTGACATCCAGCACTGTTGTGCGCTGCAGGACTGACTGGTCTAAGCAATGCAGCGTGTCAAAGTAGAAAAACAGCAAAAAAAGAAAGTCAAGTGACAGAAAAACTTCTCCTGTGCTGAGCAGCACATTGACCCTGACATCATGCCTGGCAGATATCATGTGGGGCATATGAAGGACAGTGCAGGAGTGCACTTGTTGCACCTTTCTGTTGTTGATATAAGTGGTCACCATGGAAAGTTATAGATTTCCACAGGGCTGGGGTAACTTGGGACACAGTGTATTTTGGGTGAAACTCCGTTCCGGCTTAAGTAATATGCAAAAAAAGTTCCTTGGAAATGATATCTGAAGGCATTGTGTCACTTTGATGTAGAAATCTTTATCTGGAAAGATTTAGGGAGTGCCCAAGCTAGAAAGTACTCCCATAGAGTGGGGTTACTTGGGACAAAATGGGGTAACATGGGACAAGAACAACAGAATGACTGGTTTTGACTGCAGCTATAGGTAAACTGCTCTTCATGTTCTCTTGCTTTGTAAAGCATGTCAAATGCTGGCCAAATCACATCCTCACAGAGGTTAATCACATAGAGTTACCTCGCTTGATCAAAAATAAACTATGTCCCAAGTTACCCCGGCACTTTTATGCATTGGTAAGATTTTTCCCTATAGATGTAGGGATGGACATAAAAAATGAATGAGCTATAAAGTTCCTAACAGAAGCCGATATATTCATGACTTTTGATAGAGTAACAAACTGAGAATGAAATCATCTTGCCCAGGTGAAAACAGATTTTAAATTTCAAGATCTTTCCCTTGCTTACTTTTGATCCTCCATAATCCAACAAATAACAGCGCCCTGTTGAAAAAATGCAAACAGACGATAATAAGGTAAAAACAACAAACCTCACTGACAGAATGTCATCAAATACTGCGTATGATGCTGTTTTTCAAATTACAAAAGATGCTGATCTTCATATTTTTTGATAAAGTTTACTTTTGCCCATCTGTTTTGTAGAGGGTAAGTGTCTGTCCCAAGTAACCCCAGAGGGGGCCTAACATGGGACAGTCTTTGAGGCGATAAAACATGCAGTCAGGTACCGGTAACGAATATTACTTGAAAGGACTAAAGGGAAACATGCTTATTCACTTTACTCCTCCCCAGTATTCTGCACTTCCAATCCAAATGCCCATTTTAGAGAAATTCCAGAAAAACCTTAAAAATTGTCCCAAGTAACCCCATTTTACGGTACCGAGTTCATTGAAACATGATTTATTGAAGCTTGACCCTGAAGCATGCAGTTCATTTATAAGAAAACTCGACATGGGACGTCTGACCAATGTGGTTGTGTAAAGTTAGGCTTCAAGGACATTTGTTACCCCTATGCGCTCTACTTGGTGGCCGGGAACGTGCATAATTAGAAAATCTAGGCACGACGATCTTCCCGGCCGCGGCCACTAAACACATCGGATACAGTATTTTCCGTCCGACACCAAAATAATTTTCCGTCCGACACCACGATAGATTCAGTGATTCCGGACGAGTATCTGAAGATGGATTCAGTTTTGATGTAATGTCATCCAAAAGAGATCCACCTTGTAAAGGTAGATGACACCATAGGAAAGGCGGGATAGGTCACAGCTGTTTGAGCCTCCATCGAAAGAACTGATCACCCTCTTGTCATTTACTAACCAATGTTCGAGTAATACCGCGTCATTTTCTGAGACTTATGTAAGAACAAGGCACGGGTCTTGAATTCCTCTACAAATGAGCTCTCAAAAAACAGAAAATTCACAAACGTGATCGAGTTTGTATGAATATATCGTGGATTGGTAGTTATTCAGCTAGGATATTGTATCATTCGTTTTCTACTCCGAGGATTCTTACATGGTGAAATATGTACTTAACTTTTTCTGACGACAATAGCTTCCTCACAAATGATTATTTGGCGAATAGAAGGACAGGAAGTCGTGCACTGATATTTTGTCTAAAGCATGCGGCCATCAAATAAAGTTTCTCATTTCTGATATTTCTAATATCGGAGAGCTTAGATATACAAAAGAAAGCTATACAAATTTCCTTTGTGTACAACGTCTGCCATTTGAAATGCAAATGAGCAAGCAATGATGCAACGTTCTTATTGCCTCGTAACGAAGTTAACACCTAAGGAAACACGTAAGACATATTACTTCATAGTCAAGAACCTAAAGAGGTTATGAAACCATTTCGATGGAAGGACTCAAAAGCCTGAAACAGCTGTGAGGTGGCAGCACTGAATTCGAGTACAATCTAGTCCTAGTGGACGTCATTCAGTACTGCTGTGTCCAATGCAGAGAATGGATTCCTAGCTGTGACATGGTGACATTCTGTGACAAAACTGGCTTGCCTGTAACTGACATTTTCAGGATTCTGTGACTAAATGTGACAAAGTGGTCAGTAAATTTTTTTGACAAACAGGAATTTATGTGACATTTCAAAACATGCTTACACTGCCTCTTTCTGGTGAATAAATTGACTACAATTTATCATTTTTTAGCTAACCTGTGAGTATAGTCGTCATGCGGTATCCATTGTCGTCTGTTAGCAGGGCACGTTCATAAGCTAAATTCATGTTTTAATACTTGAGTAATAAAATATTTCTTATAAATTCAATTTACTCTTTATACACTTTCTGGCAGATGACCGCATCCTTCAAGTGCAGGGTTTCTTACCTCAGCCCTCTTTGTCTTCACAGGTAAAAGAGGGTGAAGCAAAGGGATGATCCTCTGAAGGAGGGGGGGGGGGGG
>NMRB01003402.1:0-19872 GCA_002633025.1 Notospermus geniculatus | reverse complement strand
TGGTAAATCGGCGGGGATCGGGCCATTGTAAGCAGTGTCTATGAACGATAGGTACGAGTGAGAAGACACTGCGAAAGGAGTGTACTCACTCTATGATTTCCAAGGCGTGGGTTTTGGGTAAAATCAACATGGCGGCCGCCTACTGGAAAAACTTCCTGTCCACCATTGATGGTGCTTATTATCCAAGTCTGCCTTTGACTTCCATTGCTTTATTTCAGCTACTTGACATGAAAAACTGTGATGGTGGATATGCGACTTATGAAAACAAGAGGGGAGGCGTCCTCCTGGAACTCCTGAATCCGTCAGAGGTTTTCGGTAAGAATTCTATATAACTGTTGTTGAGGCGGGGGAAGTTTAGGATCATCAGCGAACCATAATCCGATTGCCGTCATGGGGGAGCTGGGTTTTTTTGAAATGTGACGTTAATATTCTGCGAGAAATAATTTGCGTTTGCGCCTTCACTCCGGCGCACTTATTGGCGTCTCTTTTTCAGGTGATATCATGATAGACTACACGTACATTGAATGCACGTCAGCTGTCATGCAGGCTTTGAAGCATTTCACCGACAGCCATAGAGAATACAGGGCATCGGAGATCAAAGAGACGCTAAACGATGGTCTAGAATACGTCAGGAGAAAACAGCGAGCAGATGGCTCATGGGAAGGGTAGGTTTTCGTATACCGTAATGCTTTGTCCTAAATGAAGGTCTGAACCCGACGAGGATCTTATGGAGTCAGGCGTACTGAAGAGCCTTCAGCAGGTGCAGATCCTTCATAGTCCTTGTATGAAACCCGTGTATCCGTCATGTCCTTGTCATAGCCTAATCCTTATACGAAGAAGTAAGTCGACACAGTAGGGAGGTTTCGCAAGCGCCCGGTTAGGCCATACGACGACGACGTTTATCTATTGTTTGGGTATACCCACACAATAGATAAACGTCGTCGTAGGGCCTAACCGGGCGCTTGCGAAACCTCCCTAGTGTCCAGCAAAGCGCACGAGATGAAAACCACCTGAAAACGGGAGTAGACTGGTCCCCTGTCGACTGTCGTAGTTCTCGCNAAAGTCTTTATTGCTCATTTGCATACGTGTGTCAGAAAACAGGCAAACATGGCGGACGCGGCCTGTCGTAGTAGTGGAGGAACGGAGCGATACGACAGGGGACCAGTCTAAACGGGAGCTACGCGAGGTCATGTGTGAAGTCAGAGGCTCTTCACTATCTCACGTGATATCAATATCTGACGTGATGGTGATGACATCTTCAAGTTTCCGTAAACCTCACCACGAGTACACGGCCTGTTTTCAGATCATGGGCAGTTTGTTTCACGTACGGTGCTTGGTTCGGACTGGAGGCGTATGCTTGTATGGGTTACAGATACGATCTTGGGTAAGTTGAGTTGTAGTAACGGCATCCCGTCTTCGGGTTTTCATTCTGAGGTATTCAGTGGTTCTCGCCCTCGCTCCCTACGCCACCACATACATGTACAAAGGTTTGTGCGCAGTGACGTAGGGAGCGAGGACAAAGAACCCCTGATTAGCTCATATGAAGTCTTGTAGTGGGCCGTCGAAACGGAATTAATAGGGAGGTTAAGAAATCAAACGTAAACTTTACGACAACGTTATTTTTCATACTACACGTTCACCAGATTTTATGTTGCATTTTCGGTACAAAAATAACGTTGTCGTTAACGTTTACGTTTATCGTTTGATTTCTTGACCTCCCTAATCTCTTGGGTGCTTGAAACGACATTGGCGATAAAAAGCGATTTCGGTGAACAGGAGTTTGTGCACCTCATTCACACGAGAATAATCTGCACTGAACATTGTCAAATATATTACTTTGAAACCATGTAGAGAAATAACGAACTTTTTACAGCACCGAGAACAAACAAATAACGGCGGCCATCGACTTCCTCCTGTCCAAACGCATGCGCAATGGCTGCTGGGGTGAAAACTTCGAATCTTGCGAGGAGAGGCGGTACATCCAGTCCGAGAATCCGCAGGTTATTAACACGTGTTGGGCATTGATGGCAATGATGGCAGTCAGGTAGGGGTTTGATCCGGTGATCCCCATGCATGTACGTACGTGCATGTACATGTACATGTACATGTAATTCAGCGGAAAATGACCCTTCGGTTCTAATTATAACAGGCTTATGCTTGGTTGGTAAAGGGCGTCTTTCTGCCGAACCATATTTATTTACGTTCATGCACTGGCAATTTGTCTAATACGAAGTGTCAAGTTCATATAACATGAACACAAGGATGATTCGGACGGGATTGTCCTCATAGCCCCCAAATTTCCTAAGATCGTCGTGTCTGCTCAGCGCTCTCAGAATCATGTTTTGACAACGTTTTGTGTTACCGGTACTTCATGCAAGCAAAATTCGTCCAGCGAACCTGAGTCTCTGAGATAGGAGGTCAAGTTTTTGTTTCCTGTCTAAGATTGGCTCATAGGTTGTAGACCCTGTCCATAAACGTTACTGCCCAAACTGCTCCGAGTTACCACCATTGGTTGAAGAATCTAACCATGGAAACGAATCGGTTGATGGGCTGACGAAAATGGCCGCGGCCCCGGAAAAAAGGAAAGCAGGAACTTTATGGTTGAACCATGAACTGCGGACAAATAACAGTGAAGTTCATAGTTATTTGGCCGCAGTTCATGGTTCAACCATCATAGTTCATGGTTCACTTAGTTTCTGATCACGTGATTTTTTTCCAGGTACCCGGATGTAGCTGTCCTTGAACAGGGCATCAAGTTCATCATTAGCAGACAGAAAGATAATGGAGATTGGCCCCAGGAGAACATTAGTGGCGTGTTCAACAAGTCATGTGCCATCAGCTACACCAGTTACCGAAACGTGTTTCCTATTTGGGCGCTGGGCAGATTTTTTCGGCTGTACCCGGACTCGAATCTTGCTAAGTAATGCGCAGTACTGCAGTAATCAGAAAAACAGCAACAGGTACGTTTTATTATTCAGAGGCTGATCTTTAATGATTTTGCTGCGATGACAAAGCAGGGCAAAAGGAAAAGGTGAGAAGTCACCATCAGATCACGGACCACGTAAAACAGGACATTTCTTTACGCCACCATCTTGTAAACGACGATTTTATTCACGGTCCTCTTCCTGGTCTCGCCGACGGCGGATCGGTTTTTCATCGACCCCTTCATTATGAGAACATTCTCATTTTGGTCCATTCCGAGAAGATCATCTCCAAGGTCATAAGAACCGACCCTGAAGGGCACCGGGAGAAATGGAAAAACCCTCCTGAATTTAAGTATATCCACTCTTAGTGGCACCCCCGGGATACCGTCATTGAAATGACAAAAAAATTCAACAACAGCCCAAATCACATTTTTTTTCATATTCATAACCAAACCGTAGCCTAGGGTTGGTGTCGCAATTGCTACAGCATTACCTGGAATTTTTTTGGGATTCACACTAGTCGCTATATTTTTATATGACAATACCTCGGGAAAGTAATCAAAAACCATCGAGCCGTTTTCGTAGCATGATATAAACAAAATATCTGTATTGAGAACAAACTCGAGAGATGTACCGAAGATGTTCTTTGATACAACTTTCTTAAGTGTATTCTGTGCAATCGTTTTCAGGATTATGTTTATCTCGTTCAATCCTGTAACCATCAACCATTTATAGATAGTAACGGCCGGAGTTTGGACATTTTTTCCGTTACTCCTACCGAGCAAGCAGTGGATAACAGCCTTCTTTCCATTTCCCGGTGCGAAGGTTAAGTAAGCGTCTCCAGCTTCGACCCTCCCAACGCGACAAAGGTCACTGCGCGGAACCTTTACTCTCCCAGCCTTTTTACCCTTGACCAAATCATACAGGAGAAAGACACCGCGATATGTCACAAAGATGCAGTATGGGTTGAGGATATCAACTGTAATAGTAATCACGTATTTCATAAAGCAAGACGAATTGTACAAAATTCTGAAGGTATCGTCAACACTTCTGTATTGGTAAAATAAAATACGCCAGTATACGGTTGGGCCTACGTCGGAGAGGAATGCTGTGAGGATCCCAGGTCGTTTGCTAAGATAACAGAAGTACATTCTACTGCTGGTGTTCGCTCGCTGAACTCTCAACTGCAGAGGGGGGATTACTGGTATACTCCTGTCGAAGCTGAATCGTATAGGCTTCTTCTTCTGTAATGAAATATGTTCGGACGCCCGATATCAATGAATTTTCATGGCTGTAGCTGGCAAATGGACATGGTGCCCAGACGTCACTGAAAAACGTGTTTTCCATGTAGATTTTCGCCGAAAAATGGCAAGAATCGCAATTTCACCCACACCACCCCCAGGAAGCCAATTGTCCGAAGACAAAAACAGCTAGCTGGCTGAGGCCCTGAATTTCCACGGCAATTGTTTGACAAATAGACCGTGAGGATGATTCGCTTTTTGACACGCTGCATCTCTAAAAAATCCCGCGATTCAGGTAAAAAATCCCAGAGATGGATATAAACGAACTCTTCTCGATCCCGCCGTCATTTCTTCACTACTTATCAAACGCCTCGTCGACATTGGTGTGTGACCACTTCAATACAAGATGGACGATACCAACGTCAACAAGGTGTCACGGCGAGTGAAGATTTTTGGTGGAGCACTTGATGTAGGCCCATAGGCCTATAGTCGATGATAGTGCAATCCAACAATTTCACAATTTATAATTAACTCGATAAAAAGCAGCTCTGACCCCAGGGGTGATCTTACGACAAGGCTCTATGAAGCCGAGCAGGAGGGAGCAAAAGCTACATTAGTTAAGGGTGTAAATTCGCCACCGGGCTTTAAGGTCAGTGTGACCCTGTCCTTGACTTACCACCCTTTCGTACATTCGACCATATTTGTTGTGAGACACTTCTTTCCTTCTGATGCAGTGAACTCGCCGTCTGTTGAGCTGGCACTCCAAACGATCCTTCTCTCGCTTGGTGTTGAAGAGCCTGCAGCCATCTTGAACCGCACAGGCTAGTGCACACACAATATCTACATGTACATGTATACATGTACTTTCGTGTATTTCAGCGCGGATTAAAAACGGCGGGAAGTCTGAACGGAGAGATACTTTGACATTGGCTATTCTCACAAATTTCCAGGTAGCCATATTTCACATAGGCCTATTTACTTGCTTTTCGCTCTTGCAGTCACCGAGCTTAAAGGAGCTGGACGTCCAAGTTGTAAACACTCCGATCACTCACTGGTTCTCTATCCACGCGACGCCTGCTGTGCTGCCACCTATTGTCGGTGATATGTACTGACGTGAATATCGTGAGTGAGTTGCATCGGACCGGGAACCAGTCGAACGATCACGGGGCGCTACTGGTGCTGCCACCTGCACGAAGGAATAAAACTAGTTTGCCGACCATGTTTGTAAACAAACCAGCTTGTTTACAACTTCGGCGTCTAACTCCTTTAAAGTATTACATGTGTTTCTCTTCCTAGTCTAAGTACATGTAAGCCTATTCAACAGTCATGAAGATCATATATTGAATATTGGTTTTACAACCGAACCCCTTTAAAATGTGGCTTTGTCTTAATGTTCAATAGCCAAGCCGACACCAATTCTTTGCATTGTTTACTAGTATTGGCTATTAGGTCAACAACATGTTTTTTTCTGAAGACGTAATCGCATGAAATATTGGCATGTTGCAATATTCTGTTCTTCTCAACTTCGTTGTGCGACTCTCCGTCCGCAGAATCATCGCTCTTGCTTCCCCAGCAGACTCTCGCCCCGTCCTGTTGTCTCATCACGAAGTGGATCCGACCCTTTCGTTTTAAATGTCATTCATCTGCGACTCTCTCGTTTGCTTTTCACAAAGCACCAACAATAAACGAAACAAGAGACATTGTAAATGTCATATGGTTCCCGATGTATCTGTACATGTACTTATACATGAAAAGAGATCAGGATACATTGATTGATGAATTACATAGAATCCCATAACTTGATCTCATGCCAATAACTCATGACATAATGAGATATTTCATAAAAAATATGAAATTTGAGATACATGTAGCAATATCACCATGACCATCTGAGATCAAATGTCATCTGCCAGTTTGATTCATAGGGTGTAGAACTTGATTCCATGCCTCTAACTCAATCACAGGGTGAGGTAGGCCTATTGGAAAATATCAAATCTGACATTGGATATCACCACGACGATCCAACATACATGTATACAGTAGGGTCAAAAGCTTTTTTTTCTTCATGCGAAACATATTCGCCTCATGAATTCGAATCTCAGATTACAATGTATATCTGTTAATTGTGGTCACGTTGTGTCAATCTGACCAAAGTTATCGTGTCCTGCCATTGTCAACTCGCTGTTTGGTCTCTTTAACAGTTGTAGTCTGTCATCAACCAAACTTTTCTGAGCTAACCTCACTGGTTGCAAGATCTAGCCGTGGACTGATGATAAGTAACCTGGTGACGGGTTGAAGTAGTCTGGACGTAGAACGAAAAAGTGGGACATTTTGGATAACAGCATTTTTTTTGCATTTTTTTTGCATTTTCCATATCTCCAAATAACAGAGATTCAGAATCCACCGGGTGCCACTCTGGCACCCTTGAGCGTTTTGAGAAAATCCTGTTTGAAGGTTTGGGTACTGACTTTATCATTGGACCCAAGAACTTGCTGAGCTTAGTACAGGAGAATCGGGGACCTGATGTACAGCTAACTTTTGAACGGTGTGATTTACACCCCATAAAGTATTACCGACAGATTTTGCTGCAAAGTCAACGTCAGGGCAAAACGAACAAGTAGGGCCTACCACCGAGGTCACTGACTATGTGAGAAAGCATTTCTTTACGCCACCATTTTATATAGGTCGATTTTATTTACGGTGCCCTTCTCACTCAAGCCAGATCGGCTCTTCACCGACACCTTCATCACAAAAAAATTCTCATTTTGATCCATTCCGAGAACATCATCGCTGAGAAGATAAGAACCTATCGTTTGAGGCAGCTGGAGAAATGGGTACACCCTCCTGAATTCAAATACATCCGCTGCCGGTGGCACCCCGCTGATACCGTCGTTGATCTGACAAAGATATTCAATAACACCCCAAATAAAATTATTTTTCATAATCAAACCGTAGCCTAGAGTGGGTGTCCCAATTGCTACAGCATTACCTGGATATTTTTTGGGGTTCACACTAGTCAGTAATTTTTTATATGACATTGCCTCGGGGAAGTAATAAAAATACATCGAGCCGTTTTTGTGGCATAATAGAAATAAAACATCTGTATTGAGAAAAAACTCTATGGATGTACCCAAGGTGTTCTGTATTAAAACATTCTTAAGTGTATTTTCTACAAGCTTTTTCAAGATTATTACAATCTTCTTCAATGCTGTTATCATCACCCACTTATAGACAGTAAAGACCAGAGTTCTAGGATGTCTTCCTTTAAAGCAGTGGATGAGAGCTTTCTTTTCCTCTCCCGGTGCAAAGATCAAGAAAGTGTCAGCCGCAGGGACCATCCCAACGCGACAGGGGTCGTTGGTTGGGACTGTAACTTCCCCAGCCTCTTTACAATTTACCAAATCATAGAGGAGAAACACGCCGCGATATGTTACAAATATGCAGTATGGGTTCAGGATATCAACCACGATAGTAATGACCTGCTTGAGATGGAAAGTCGAGTTAAATAAAATCCTGAATGTATTCTCAGCACTTCTGTATTGGTAAAATAAAACATGCCAGTATACTGCTCGACCCGAGGTGGACACGGACGCTGTAAAAATCCCAAATCGTTTGCTAAGATAACAGTAAATCCCGTTTCTCGTGTTGGCTCGCTGAAATCCTAATTGCACTGGCAGAGGAGGAATCACTGGTATACTTCTGCCGAAGTCAAACCGTATTTTCTTCTTCTTCTGTAATGAAATATGTTGCTAACATCAGTCGCCGATGACTTTCGTCAGCAGCCATCTTGGAACATTTCCGTGGAAATTGCAGGAATTCCCGCTATCTTACTCAGAATTAGTTGAAATAGTGGGCCTTCGTTGAAAGTGCATTACCCTTCTCTCCAGACAAAGTGCAAATGCGCATGTGTGACTTTCTACGAGATGTGGATTCCCACGGCAACGATTGCGACGCTCCCCCCCCCCCAGCACGAAGTGACAATTGATAACGAACCCTCATTTAAGGATGGAAGAAGCTCGGCATCTTTTGGTAAGCTGTATCTTGGAATGATTTCCATCCATAAGGCTGCGATTACATAGAGGTAAACGGACACACCGGTTAATTGTTAACCAGCGTGTCCGTATCCCGTATATCTCTGTGTAATCGCAGCCTTTAGGCCTGAGCCCTTTTGATTTCCGGTGTCGCCGTGACCATATTAGGGAGTTTAAGAAATCGAACACTAAACGTTAACTTAATTCGACTAGCGTTATTTTTTGTACCGAAAATGTAGTATACATGTATAATCCGGTGAATTCGCAGTACGAAAAATAACGTGGTCGTAAAGTTAACGTTTATCGTTTGATTTCTTAAACTCCCTTTTATTTGACAGAGAGAGACCGCGGGGACGATAGGCTTCTTTCGTATGACACCTTATGCTCTAGATTGACCCCGCCCAGTTAGGATGAGGAGTGAATCTCTTTCCTCTTGGTTGGAAGAAAGAGGGCGCAGGTGACTGTCATGGCCGCCGGCGTGACACAAAAGATTAACTCCGAACGTATGGTATACAAAGTGACTCTTCCCGATCCTGCCGTCCCGCTTTCTCCATTTCTTATCAAACACCCCGTCGACATTGGTGTGTGACCACTTCAGTACAAGATGGACGATACCGACGTCAACAAGGTGTGACGGTGAGTTTTTCTCTTGGCCTAATATAGGAGGTGTAGATCAGGTCGCGATCCTTGGTTCAGTCAAACCCATTCCTGTACTTACCACCCTTTCGTACATTCGACCATATTTGTTGTGAGACACTTCCTTCCTTCTAATGCAGCGAATCCGGCGCCTGTTGAGCTGGCATTCCAAACGATCGTTTTCTCGCTTAGTATTGAAGAGCCTGCAGCCGTCATGAACCGCACAGGCTAATGCACATACAATATCTATACTTGCGTGTATTTCAGTGCAAATAGAAAAAGGAGGAAATTCTGAACGGAGAGATACCCTGACATTAGGTATTCTCAAAAATTTCCATGACGTCATTTTTCACGTCGGCCTACTTGTTTGTTTTTCATTCTTGCAATCACATGGCATATTTTGTAATTTCAGATTTCATGATTTGCACGGAACCGGATGTACAAATGGCCGAACAGAGTTTACTTAAACAGCGCGAATAGTGCAAATCTACATAACAAAGAAGTAACTTGCCAGCGGTATGAAAATTTTCAAATTTCCCAAACAAGTTTTCTCTTTTTTGGACACATATATTTGAAAAATTTCTGTTGGATGTTATTGCCATATGTGCATTCTAGGGCAACACGATCGCCTTTTTTGGATAGTTGGTCGGGAATATGAAATATTTAAAAAACTGTAAATCGAGCCTTTTTTGGCATTAAATAGTTTATACCAATTAAATGGAAAGTACTCTCGTAAAAAACGGATCGTTAGGCCCTGCAGGCATCAGGCCTGTATGTTACAGACTATGTGGGAAACTGATGTGTCGCATCCCAAGTCTGCAAAATTGTTTGCGAACTCAAATTTTGACAACTTGTTATAACCTAATTAACTCCATCGTAATTGGCCAAAATGAACAATTCTTTCACGGAACGGGAGCATAAAGGCTGTAGCTAAAACATTTTGTTGACATCAATTAGTTACTTTTTGTCATGAATATGTTAGGACGCTTGTTTTCAAAGAGCAGTCAATAAAGTCGGCATAGGTAGCCCCCCGCCTTAATTATGTACCAGTAGGCTACCTCCTCGTTGTTGGCTGTAGCCTGTTCAAAGTAATAGGCCTACATCGACAACTTTGGCAAATTTTATCTATTCGGTGTAACGTTCTTCAGTTGGTTAATACATGTAGCACACAGAGGGAGCTGCTGGCAAGAGAAATTAGTACATGTACCTAAAAATGCCAAAACATTGGATTAGAAATGGAAATGACTAAATACATACAATAAACAAGCCTGGCGTATAAAAGGTTCACGTGGAAAGAATTTGAAATAAAGAATGTTCGCACAAACACAAATGCCTTCGATACGAGAAATAAGTGCTCAACCTGACACATTGAACAGTCAGTAAGGTCAAATGAAGTTGTCAAAGCAAAGTGCATTCGCCAACTGAAAAACGTAAACAAAACAACACTCCCTCTCCATCACGATCGAACAAACAGGCCTAACTCAGTACTCGCACAAAAAGAGTGAGTGATAATCCACGGCTCGTCGTAATAGNCTAATGATTTATCTGGAACGCGTATTTTTTAATAATTAATGATCCAAAGTTTTACAACAAAGCATTTTGATTTTCAATTCTATCGTTATGAGATGAAGCTTGTTGGTCGGTTGGCCACCGCTTCTCAGTTAAAGTGAACGTTATTAAATATACTGAGAATATATGAACGAAATTTTATGTTAATTTGTGATATAACAAAGATGGTGGCCTACCTAGTTCTCCCACATGACGCCGTGGCCATTCATTGTCCAAGCATGTTACACTACCAAACGCATCTTTTCAGACAATTATCTTACCTAAACTTTTGTGCCCATGGCTCTCTTGATGGTGAGAACTGTTAGCATCCATGGCGTGCCGAAAAACGGGCTGACCCGACTGGGAGGGTCTCTTATCCATTTTTGACATCCCCAAGGCCCGTTCACACCAAAACCGCGCCGCGGGCCGCGACGGCAAAAAATGAGGCGCGCTCGCCGCCTGTGGTTATCCAGTGCGCTTGCCGCGGCGGTTTTTCTCACTGCGCATGCTCAGAGGGTGCGGCCGTCTCCAACCGTGGTTCAGGCACGCGAAAAATGCGCGTCTCCCGCAGCGTTTCACGCGGGAGGTGTGACCCCTGTATGTGGGCGGAAACCGCGGCGTTCAACGCGCGTTTTTGGTGTGCACGGACCTGACAAGTTGGCCCAACGTCTTTTGGTCACGCGACGGGTTCCAAGGAACATCCTGGTACACTGAGTAGCATCGCAATGGTAGAGCGCTTGACTGCTGTAACCGAGACCGCTCTATTGCCTTCCTTAATACACGAAAATATAAGACGGAGGAAATATGTCAAAGACCCTGTTTTGAGAGAATGCGACCGAGGTACTCGCCCTCGCTGTTGGTTTGATAAAATCATTCGTCTGCCACGCCCAACATCTTGAAAAGCACTTGGCTATAATGACGCCATCTGCAGTATGGCAACTAAACCACATGGCCAACTCGACGGAGACATGACGAGAAGAGTTTTAGGCCTAAACACTTTTAAACGCTACTTATTCTGTAGGTCTACACATTCCGACTTTTCCATATTTCGTATACATTTGTTTTCACCTACAAAAGCAATGTTTCATAAGNTGGCAGGTCAACGACGCGTGCCATCATGTGTCATATCGCATTGACCCAATTTGATTCGAAGATGTTCGCATTATACAGATTTTTTGTCCATTTGTCCTATTAAAACACTGACAGGTTAATGTTTTGATAACAAATGCAGGATTGCGCTTCTAAGAACTCTATTGTTCGAGCATCAACCTGGAAATTCTTGGAAATCTTTCCCGCGGCTTGTTCACGTTATCTCTTGCTACAGACAGTCACAGAATGACACAATCATAAATTCGCTTTATTTACCTTCGTCCCGCACGCTGCGATGGTAAGACATGATAAGCGGTAGAGATGGCGCTGATGAGGCTCTGTCCCACACGCCATAAACACACCAAAATTTGCCATAGGTGATGTTTTAAACAACTATGACAATAAAATCACAGTCCATTATGAATTGTTAACCACGATATATTGTCGTCTAAAGAGCATTCCACCTCTTTCTGTCAACTGATTGTTGTCAAATTGTTGCGAAATGTTGAATCATCAAATTTGACACGGTTTAAAAAGACGACCGTGTCGCCTCGACTTTCGACGTGATTCGGCGCCGAGTCAGCTCGCGATGATGTCAGCTTAGCCTACTTCATGAACAATCTTGTTTGAAAGTGAAAAGACAGCAAGTTTTTTTTCAATATTTCATCAACATTATCAGCAGTTTGGCTCAAAATGTAGTATTTGCTGCCAAAATACGGGCTCAATGATGACACAGTGCGGCGGGACGGAAATTGCTATTTTAGCCGCGATAAGAATCTCTTAAACAAGCAATTAGAAGCATTAAATTGTGACACGATTTCCTTTTGAAATGGGCGCAACTAATTGTTTCCGTCAGTGATCACTTAGTTTTAAGCGTTTTTTTCCATTCCGTTTCGGCTATATTTCCTAAGAGAGATATATATATCCTAAGAGATAATGAATTGCATAAGATAATTATATTGTCCTGGCCGGAAATGGCTTGGAAGCGCGTGATGCGACCCGAGGACATCATCACCGTGATGATGACAAAGAAGAAGGCCGGTGTGTGATGGTGAAACTCCGTCACTGGAAATTCGCCAAAAATATCCAAAACAAAGGACATGACTTCATGCCGCGCCAAAATTACTGCGCAAAAAATACGTGTGTCATTCGTGATCCGTCTTAGCTTCAACATTGTAAATGAAAGCTACTTCTCTGAAATTGAAAGCTTCAGCCGAGACGACGGTACTTGCCGATGGATTTTCCAATGGAATGTTAAAATGGGGCAACTTTATTTCATGAGTCCACTATTACAATGTAGGCCTAAGTGAAAATAAGTCAGCATCCATGATTATGAATTAACCACCAAAATAAGACTGCGTTATCAAAGTTTTTCATTATTAAGTATTTGTGCCATTCTTCGGGAAAAAACACCCTGCTTTTAATCTCCTACGCAGAAGTCAGACGGTTTCACCTTGCTAGTGCATGGATCATCATAAAATGCGGAACGACACGGGGCAGACTGCGGAGGAGTTTGCCACCTGACATGCCTGTGAATTGAGCGTGTTTGCCGTTTCCTAGGAAACCTAGGATGGTGCAAGCAGCGATGATTCACAATAGCCATAGGCATCTTGGCAGTTTGGACCAACATGCCAAATAAGTATGAAACCGTTGTCTTGATTCCACCTCCATAGCCTACAGACGCGCCGATAGGCCTAGGCCTACGTCATAGCCGTCCTGCTTGGCCTAGGCCCGCACTGACTAGGCCTACCCGATTCGCAATGATGATCAATCGTCTTCCCCGTCGACATTTTTACAGACCCAGTACACATTGACGAATGATGCGGTCAAATTTGAATCACGCTACCCGACTCAACCACTGATCATACCCCGTGTCATTGCTGCCAACGTGTTCGAATTGAACTGATGACTCATCCCCGCCAGCGTGTAAGTCGTAGTACGCATGCGCGGCTAAATCCGTCGCCTGCTAAATGCTAACGCCAAAAAGCGGGCCTAAAGGCGCTTTTCGGCAGCAACTTTCACAAAGTGATGATTAAAGCATTATTGTTTGNGACCCAAGTGGGAAATTGGCAGGTGGGAAGGGAAAATGGCCCGAGGGACAAGTGTTCTACATTCCGCCCTGAGATTCAGGTCATTTCACTCGGTTATTGGCTCCGAAAAAGGCAGAACGGAGGAGACGTCACAGTGACCCTGTTCTAGAGGATGTCAACATTCAAACGCCAATGTTCTCAACGCCAATGTTTTCAATATGTACAGTATTGTATAAAATGATGTCGTTTAGTAATAGTAACATATGCCGTCACGAGGAACACCACAAATACCCATCACCACAATTGTATCCGGACCATCATTTCCGGGGACTTACATTCCTGAAACACCGGTCATTGCAAAACGAGCGAACCTGTCAAAACATTGTTGACATAACTAGCCTCCGCTGCTCACAACTTCCGGTGCAATACCGCATCCTAATTTATTCGACATTGCTGTAAAAAGCCATCCATCGTCTAACGGCCAGTCTCTTATTATAATAAAACGAATAACAATCAAGCCCATCCCATAACATGTAACCATAGCCACGCTGTGGTTTTTCTGACCGCAAAGTATATGATTGTGAATTAAGGAAAAAAACTGTCTGTCACTCTGGCTATTATTGAGAGTAACCACTTCCTGTGGTAACAGAATCACGCTGCGCGCGAGCCACGGGTTGACAGTGGCGGGAATGGCATGTGACCTGTTGACACGGGACAATGTTTATGTGGAATGTTGTTATCGTATGATCCCCATCTTGACTACCAAGGGTTGTGACATCGCTACGCCCTCCGACTACACTCGCAAAAACTACTTATTTCACGTGGGGTTCCAGAATGATTATTCCCGCGTTGTGTTAAAACCCTTTCATGACGTTTGAGATCCACAAATTAAACTAAACCTTGAGCACCCCCCAGGAATTAGGGCTTGTGGTACGGATTACAATACCGTAACTTAGAGGTCATACGCCCAGTCATGTCGGGCCAGTGTGACAGAGATCGATATCCCCCTGAAGTAAGACAAGTGTGATAGAATCTAATGCCCCCGTCTTTCTGATGTCCCCCTGCATATCGTTTGTCACAGGATTACGGGTCTTGGTCTCGCTAGAGTCCTATTCAGTGGTACCGCTTAAAGCGGGGTTCATTGGCACACGGATTTTGTCCGATTGGGTCCGTAAAAAATCTATCAAATTGACTTTTGCGTTACCGTATCTGGAAAACTTGGGGCAAACGAACGGAAAACGGACCGGATCCGTGCGCCAATGAACCTCGCTCGTTAAATGTATTGTTGGGGGACATCACATATCGGGAGACATTAGATTCTATTACACCGCTATCAAGGCCTACGATCACTTCGCCATTTGAGCGCGGGTAGGCCATGTATAGGAGTGATTGGAACGCTTGTCAGGACCAGATGTTGGACGGCAGATTTCATCTTGATCTCAACAGAGTACGATCTTCATTAAACGGTATCTGTTTATGATTTATGAGGTCGGGGTATTGTCAAACATAGTGCAAGGTAACCTCTTGAATGCTTGCGTGGGTGGGTGCTTGCTTGAATAATATATTCTCGACGTGACCCAATTACTTCACGATCTCAAAAAATTTGTCAGAAGCGAACGGGAAGTAGGACACACATTGTGTTGCTCATGCCACTGGTGCAGGTTCTTGCCATGTATATACGTATGTCAGACTTTATATAAGACGAAAATATACTTTCCTCGCGGTGTCCATTGAAATCAATGTCAGCTCTTGACCAGTTGATTTCAGCCAATAATAAACGCATCCTCCCATAGCAGGGCTTTGATCTCGCTCCTCTCACAGTCGCACACAAAGTTTGTGTGAGTGGATGAAGAGGAGCGAGGTAAAAACCCCTGCTGTGGGAGGATACAATGAACGATGCCTGTCACAGCGGAACAGCGCGGGTAGGCCTATGGCTGGAAATCGCGCAAAGGAAAATGGCTCTTGTGCGGAGTGAAATCAAATGATGCCCCCCGCACGCGGTCAAATTTTTCATCCGATATTTTTGGAAATTTACATTAACGCCCAATCAGGCTTAAAATGTAAAGACTTATTGAGCATATTCAGAAAAAGTGAAGAAAAATTTGACCAGGTAGGGCGGGCATTGACAGTTTGTGCAAGATTTGTCCATAAAAAAATGGTGCGCGTCCATCTGCGTCGCGATCATCGCGTCGTGAGGAAAACGTTTTGCCCCCCCCCCCAATACCGTAATACCCCCATCACACTGAGCTACAATGTAGTCCTCAGTACGTTCTTGAAAATTTTGCCGAACGGGCTCAAACTGTGTGCGAACGGAGTGGACGTAGTGGCAACGTTTTACAGTGTCTTTTTACGAACTTCGTGGATGGGAAGGGTGCTCCAGTACATCGAAGCATTATTTGGCCAAGGGTACACGTTCTAGCCCGTTTTACGATTTTTTAGGACGGGGCAGGACGTTTTGAGAACGACTTCAGTGTGATGGGGGTATAACTTAGAGGTCATGCGCCCAGTCATGCCAGTGTGACAGATATCGATATCCCGCTGGAATCTAAGACAGGTGTGATAGAATCTAAAGCCCCCGTCTTTCTGATGTCCCCCTGCATTGTTTGTCACAGGATTACGGGTCTTGGTCTCGCTAGAGTCCTATCAGTGGTACCGCTTAAAGCGGGGTTCATTGGCACACGGATTTTGTCCGATTCAGGGCCCATGTTCCCAAAGCCACCGTTAGGTTAACGATGTCGTTAACTGGTAAAATGCATAGCGTAACGACATCGTTAACCTAACGATGGCTTCGGGAACATGGCTCCTGGTCCGTAAAAAATCTATCAAATTGACCTTTGCGTTACCGTATCCGGAAAACTAGGGGCAAACGGACTGAAAACGCCAATAAACCCCGCTCGTTAAATGTATTGTTGGGGGACATCACATATCGAGAGACATTAGATTCTATTACACCGCTATCAAGGCCTACGATCGCTTCGCCATTCGACAAAAGGCCTACCGCTCCCTTGATTGAGCGCGGGTAGGCCAATCCCTATAGGAGTGATTGGAACGCTTGTCAGGACCAGATGTTGGACGGCAGATTCCATCTTGATCTCAACAGTACGATCTTCATTAAACGGTGTCTGTTTATGATTTATGAGGTCGGGGTATTGTCAAACATAGTGCAAGGTAACCTCTTGAATGCTTGCGTGGGTGGGTGCTTACTTGAATAATATATTCTCGACGTGACCCAATTACTTCACGACGTCAAAAAATTTGTCAGAAGCGAACGGGAAGTAGGACACACATTGTGTTGCTCATGCCACTGGTAGCCTACAGGTTCTTGCCATGTTTATACGTATGTCAGACTTTATATAAGACGAAAATATACTTTCCTCGCGGTGTCCATTGAAATCAATGTCAGCTCTTGACCAGTTGATTTCAGCCAATAATAAACGCATCCTCCCATAGCAGGGCTTTGGTCTCGCTCCTCTCACAGTCGCACACAAAGCTGGTGTGAGTGGATGAAGAGGAGCGAGGTAAAAACCCCTGTTGTGGGAGGATACAATGAACGATGCCTGTCACAGCGGAACAGCGAGGGTAGGCCTATGGCTGGAAATCGCGCAAAGGAAAATGGCTCTTGTGCGGAGTGAAATCAAATGATGCCCCCCGCACGCGGTCAAATTTTTCATCCGATATTTTTGGAAATTTTCATTAACGCCCAATCAGGTAAAGACTTATTAAGCATATTCAGAAAAAGTGAAGAAAAATGTGACCAGGTAGGGCGGGCATTGACAGTTTGTGCAAGATTTGTCCATAAAAAAAAGGTGCGCGTCCATNTGCCCCCCCCCCCCTCCCCGACAGCAACGTCCCCCAAGACAAAAAGCTATAGCTACTGCCCTGCATCTGGAATGTCCTTAATGACAGTACCAGTTTTGCTTGTTTTCTTAGAAAAATCAGAATTGGTTACCAAAATGAATCAAAGAGCACATTTTAAAGGAAAACCCCAAAAAATACATGGTGTTTTATAACCTGAAATTGCCATATTACAAAGAAAAAAATCGAGGGAACACACTCCGAATGGAGGTATGAAGTAGGCATGATATTGTAAGAGGAAGCATGTCAACAACGTAATCACAACCAATTTAACCGAAGTAAAAAAGGCAAGATTTACTGCTAAGGCTTGGAAGAACAAGGAAGCAAGTCACTATAAAGTGAACCAAATTTTAAAAAGAGGCAAAAAAGTGGTAAGACTACACTTTATCTAACAAACAGAGACACATGCTGAACCGGACCTGTCCAAAGTACATGTACATGTAGTCCTGTGTTCGAGACTTCCACATGGAGCCCCGCCCTTTCCCACCATCACGCGTTTCGGCGCTGGCAACGTCACAGGTAATTAGCATAAAAAAAGACTTCATCCGATATTCTAATTGGTGAATTAGACAATCGACCTTATGACATCTCTTTATCATTCATATGAGTTCTAGGATAGGCCGGAAGTGTCATTGCTTCCAAGTTGGATTATAAATAACAAGAGTTGTGAGAGTTCGCGCCATTTCGGTCACGGAACTTAGGCCTAAGGTGGGACTGCTGAATTACACCGAGAGGATACTTTGGAGTGAATTTATTGATAATTTCACCAGTTTACGATATCTCTAATTAATGAAGAGTTGTCAAGAATGAGACATCCCAGGTAAGTCATTTGTAACTTTCCTCCTTTATTTCAGAGAGAAATTATTTTTCGCCGCATTGCGCCACTGGAAAAGTCCTTCATAGGCTCTCATGGGCGGAACGGACGGTGTCGTCTGATTTTTTATGGGGAAGAAACCAAATAACTTCCATCCAGTCATCTCTAAATATTCTTCTGAACAATATAATATTTTTTAAATCTTTAAATTTATTTTATTTTGTAAGTAAGTAATACTTCAATTACTTCTAGGTAGGCGCAGGGAACGGCGAATTTTCGGGCGGTCATCGCTGTGCAAACACTCAATTATGGATTCCAACAAAAATTCATCGGCTTACGAATGTTTAATTTTCAAACATTTTTCTAAGACATTTTCAATTGAAAAAATTCTTTGACAGGAACTTCCGTGTGGCGTAAAAATTTCGCGATTTTTTCCAGGCTAAATGTAGTTTACTTACCATTCTCTTGTTAGTACGCATCTCTTGCTGTATCAGTTTGGGGAGAAAAAATAAGTAATCCCAAAATTTTGGCGTGTTTGTTTAAATTTCTTGATCTCTTCCAGAAAAAAGGGGAGAAAAAAGACCCAAGGGGGTGTTCCTAACTATTATTGCTCATCAGCAAAATAAAATTGTTCACCTACAACATACTATGCTAACACCGACACTAGGCCCTATAACCGAGCTTCCAGATCCGAAGAAAATGTCTGTATGCCCTCGAGGAAAAAATTCGCCGAACACAAAAAAGTCAATTTGTAAACGGAAGAGAGATTGTACTTTGGAAATTTTGAATATTAGAAATTACGTCTTGTTAGATTTTTGAAGAAAAACTCTCATATTCTTACTCAATTTCTACTTGCCGCCGAACGAGCGCGATATAGTTTTGTGACGTGCCACTGTATACAGTTGACCGGAATTTCTGCGATCAATTCGGGTTAGATTATTGGAGTTTCTGAGCCGAAAAAGTAAGTTACTCACGCAGCCCTTGCTTATTGTGTCCCATGGCAAATATTATATTTGTCGCAGGGAGTATATCTTCGTCTGTAAGACACTTTTTCGCCCATTTTCAACTGCTGAAAACAGGGCCGCGTACCCCGGTCGGACAGCCATATCCGTTGGGGCGAAACCCGCCACCGGAGCGCATGACAACAACCGTCGAAAGTTTCGTCAATACGTAATCCATTCGATAATCACTGTAGAATCGAATTAATGAAACCATCGGGCGCCGAAATATTCTTACAGAGCTGTAATGTACTCACATCAACACAAGAATAATTCAACTTTTCAACTTTTCGCCGGTTGTCCCGTCGACGCCATTTTTTGATTTCGCGAAGCCAAGATGGCGCCGATTCATAGAGTGTTGTCAATAATGGACTAAATATTTTGAGATATCCTAGTTCTAGAGATGGTGTTTATCGTATTATCTACAATATTATAAAAATTTCTCTCCATTAGAAACGCTTGGCACGTTCGTATTATATTGGAAGTTGACCGGTGAAGGATGCGTTGTGCGGAAATTCGTCCTCGGATTTCATCGCCGGCTGAAATCTACCAGACTGCTTCACCACATCCATATCAAAACAATGACCATTTTCCCGTTATTGGCATTCCCAGTCCTATAATCCACTTACGGACATCCACATGGGACGGCCATTTCGGGGCATTCCCGAAAATTTCCCCGAGGATAGAGCCGCGTATCGCTGATCGC
>NMRB01003401.1:40180-64530 GCA_002633025.1 Notospermus geniculatus | reverse complement strand
GTATATAGTGTAATATATAGATATGAATATCACATTTTGGATTTGCTCGTTTCTTTGGTTCTATAAATGTACCTCGCTACCAAAACTCTATGCATGGCATGGTCTGCCCACCTGGTCTGCCAAAAGGCTGCAGCTTATCTCCATCTTCACACTCGAGCACAAGTTTACTTAGTGGATAGAAAAATGCCGACGACAACTTGCGGTATGGTATTCTCAATCTCAGGTGCGGACGCGGAGGTGGGTGCGTGTGCTGCGCCGCGAGCATTGTGTTTGACCACAAAACGGGCACAGACGCGGGAGTTTTCACGTGGGTTTGGGTCTTCGGGCGGTCGGTGGAGCCTGTTTCAACTTCCATCATTTCTTATCACGCCACACAGGTGTCTAATAATTACCAGTCAGGGAGGAAGACGAGTTTTACGTATTTGTTGGCCAAAAAAGGGGAGGCGCCCCCTCTGGATCCGCGCCGAGAGGGGATGCCCCCGCCCCACCCCACCCCACCCCCGAGGTCAATTACTGTAAACCGTGAAATTTTCACGACGGACGCTACAAGTTGGCGAATTTATCATTTGTGAAAACCGCGAATACTAATTTCCGCGTTTACCTTCAAAATTCAATGGAAAATGCATAAGGGTTTGTATTTTCGCACTGTTTAAAGTTCGCGTTTCGGCCCATGACCGCGAAAATCGCGAAAATAAAACGCACGCAAAAATTTCACGGTTTACAGTAATTGAAAAACGCCGCGCAGTGTTATTCACACAGATCATTTTGTCGAAAACTGCGTCGGAAAACGCGAAGACTAGATTAAGCGGGCCACACACGATCAATATTATTGCACAATAGGAGGATCACAATGGGCAATATTATTGCCAATCTTTCTTCTACCCATCATGCGAAAAGCAGACGACCACCCATTTGGGCCCCATATTGTGCAATAATATTGCGCCGTGTATGGGCGGCTTTAGATGAAAATAATCCTTCAATTGCTCAACACTCATTCAGTGAGCGCCTATTCCGAGGTTGGTCCACCAGGGCATACACGAGGTGGGTTGCGCGCGGGAAAATCCCCTGTGGGCGCGGTCAAGCACGTGTTCAACTGTCAAAGTCATGGTCATCTTTTATGTGTTGAGCATTCGAATAAGTTGTTCAATGTTTTTTTCCTGCAATGACTCTCTCTCAACTGATCATGGGTTATCAATCGTCATGTATAGGAATATCAACACATCAAATAAACGAACAGAAATGTATCTAAAACTCTTTTTTCCATTTCTCCTTTTGTTGATCATCTCACACGTGGGTTTATGTCAACGTCAACAAAGATGTGCCACGTGACCAATTTGATCCAATCAACGGCGGCTTGCTCATCTGCGCAATTGATGTGCGCATTGAACTATTATTGATATCAAAATGCCGTCGGAAACTCCACTTCTGCCAACTCCGACAGAAAAGCCTCATCATTACACGTAAGGATTGTTTGATATCTAAAAAGATTGTCATTGTGTGTTTTGGGATTTCCTTGAGATTCTAAAGATATAAGGTTTGTAATCATCGCTGCTTTCTATTTCAGATATTTGAAGGAGTTCAGAACACAACAATGTCCTCTTTTCTTGCAACACAAGTGCACACAACATCGGCCTTTCACATGCTTTCATTGGCATTTTATGAACCAAAGACGCAGACGACCGATTAGGAAGAGAGATGGGACATTTAATTACAATCCAGACATCTACTGCACTAAGTATGATGAAACGACAGGCCTCTGTCCAGAGGGTGACGAGTGAGTATTTCATTAGTTTTCCTTTTCAAATTTTGGTGGGAAAACACATCACAATCCGGGCACCGAAATTGATTCTAAAACCACAGATTGTCTCCCCCTAACATCGTAATTAAAGTGTCCGTGATGTAACCAATTAATTGTCATGAAACTATAGATGTTGTTGTCATTGTTTATTGCCCAATTAGCGTGGCTGTGGCCCTGTTTTGAGTATGTGATTTTTGACATGTTCCAAGTTGTAAACAAAGATGGCCGCCATATTTCCCGCGATGCTGAATAAGGGTATACAATGTACACATTTCTTGTACACTACATGTACATTCCATGGCGGGCGAAGGCTTGAATTGCAGGTACACTGGTGGTTTGAACGGTTGTGCAGCCACCTTTCATTCATTGTCTCTGGCTTTTTGCAATAGGGCCTACCTCATATCTTTCAAACTAAATAATAAAAGTAGGATTGGCAATGCCTGGCATTGTGGTTAGGCTATGCTGTGGCACAGGCTACTGTTAAAAAGTACGTGGGTGACAGTTTTTTAGTGGGACACACCGTAGTACACAATGCAGTGTGTGTACAAATGTACACACGTAGTATAATATTAGAGAAAGGCTGATCAACCGAAAAGACACCGACCTGTTTTTCGTCAAAGTTATCCTATTTAGAATTTGCACAAGAGTCTTAGAACTGGTCAAATGGTCCTTCTTGAATGTATTAACAAGATAATTTGGTTCATATCAACAATATTCACAATAAATCCATCGAAAATGAACTTTGAAAACCGAAATGTCTTCACTTGACGACTTCTTTCCAGAGATTTACTGGAATTACTGTTGCAGCCAATCAGAATCCGGGATGACCCACAATGCTTAGCAACACAGCAAAGTAGGTGAAAGTAATCTCTCTGGAAAGAAGTCGTCAAGTGAAGACATTTCGGTTTTCAAAGTTCATTTTCGATGGATTTATTGTGAATATTGTGGATATGAACCAAATTATCTTGTTAATACATTCAAGAAGGACCATTTGACCAGTTCTAAGACTCTTGTGCAAATTTTAAATAGGATAACTTTGACGAAAAACAGGTCGGTGTCTTTTCGGTTGATCAGCCTTTCTCTAATATTTACTAGGTGTGTACATTTGTACACACAATGCATTGTGTACTACGGTGTGTCCCACTAAAATTAAAAAAACTGTCACCCACGTACTTTTTAACAGTAGCCTGTGTGCTGTGGTACTGTAGTGTGTGTGTAGTGTATTGATGCATGTCACTCTAACAATGCAGATTAACTGTCAGTCAGCTGTCAAAATCGAACGCCACGTGGCTTTGTTTACAACAATTTAGATTGCAAATCACATTTCAAATGTTTCAGGAGCCATGCTTTGCCTCTTTTATCATAATCATGTTGATGTTTTTGTTTGGCTCTTATTTTTTGTCAATTTATCTTACTGGAAAAAGTGGAAACTTTTTGATAAAAATCTGTAAATTTGTATTCATATCACATTATCAATGGAGAAACCTGCATTCAGAATGCCATATTAAGTTTCTTCACTCACAAGGGTCGCTCTTGGCTAGCCACTTCTTGTTAATGTTAGAACCTTTATTCACACTCATAGAAAAAAAACACTGTCAGTANGCCAACTCCGACAGAAAAGCCTCATCATTACACGTAAGGATTGTTTGATATCTAAAAAGATTGTCATTGTGTGTTTTGGGATTTCCTTGAGATTCTAAAGATATAAGGTTTGTAATCATCGCTGCTTTCTATTTCAGATATTTGAAGGAGTTCAGAACACAACAATGTCCTCTTTTCTTGCAACACAAGTGCACACAACATCGGCCTTTCACATGCTTTCATTGGCATTTTATGAACCAAAGACGCAGACGACCGATTAGGAAGAGAGATGGGACATTTAATTACAATCCAGACATCTACTGCACTAAGTATGATGAAACGACAGGCCTCTGTCCAGAGGGTGACGAGTGAGTATTTCATTAGTTTTCCTTTTCAAATTTTGGTGGGAAAACACATCACAATCCGGGCACCGAAATTGATTCTAAAACCACAGATTGCCTCCCCCTAACATCGTAATTAAAGTGTCCGTGATGTAACCAATTAATTGTCATGAAACTATAGATGTTGTTGTCATTGTTTATTGCCCAATTAGCGTGGCTGTGGCCCTGTTTTGAGTATGTGATTTTTGACATGTTCCAAGTTGTAAACAAAGATGGCCGCCATATTTCCCGCGATGCTGAATAAGGGTATACAATGTACACATTTCTTGTACACTACATGTACATTCCATGGCGGGCGAAGGCTTGAATTCCAGGTACACTGGTGGTTTGAACGGTTGTGCAGCCACCTTTCATTCATTGTCTCTGGCTTTCTGCAATACCAATAGGGCCTAACCTCATTTCTTTCAAACTAAAAGTGGGATTGGCAATGCCTGGCATGGCATTGTGGTATGCTGTAGTACTGTACAGTGTGTGTGTGTAGTGTATTGATACATGTCACACTAACAATGCAGATTAACTGTCAGTCAGCTGTCAAAATCGAACGCCACATGGCTTTGTTTACAAAAATTTATATTGTAAATCACATTTCAAATGTTTCAGGAGCCATGCTTTGCCTCTTTTATCATAATCATAATCATGTTGAATTTTATGTTTTTGTTTGGCTCTTATTTTTTGTCAATTTATCTTACTGGAAAAAAAATAACTGTAAATTTGTATTCATATCACATTATCAATGGAGAAACCTGCATTCAGAATGCCATATTAAGTTTCTTCACAAGGGTCGCTCTTGGCTAGCCACTTCTTGTTTTAGAACTTTTATTCACACTCATATCAGAAAAAAACACTGTCAGTGTCAGCTTGGTCAGTGTTTCCGCCGGAGGGAGGTATGTCCCCTACTTAAAAAGTCAAAATTAATACTCAAAATTTGTGTTTTTGACCAAGAATTCTATCAATCTCTTTGTTCCCCTCTTTAAAAAATTCCTGGCAGAAACATGGTCAACCACAGTGAGCATGTTATTAGTACAGTATCGTGTCGAAAATACATTGGGCAATGTTCAGCATTGGACTACAAACAATGATGAGTTTGACTTTAAAAAGGATACTCTCAAAAAGTTGGTCTTGCCCTATATCTGGTGTTCTACTTAAAAAATGGGTATTGTATTTGGAGTATTATTCAGATCTTCTGTTTTGTCACCCGTGCTTTCTAACATATTTTTAAATTTTATTTTAAATGGGTCATCAAGGAACAGAGTCGGTGTCTTCACAATGGCAGTTTGTCTTCCAAACAGAAAACACTTCATATCACTGTTAGTGTTACTAGACAAGCATGCATTCCATTCCTCTTAATTCATGTGCCAAGGCAGCCATCCCTCCCACTACCATACGCCCCTCCCCCCCCAAAAAAAATATTGGCTGGGCATTGGCAAAAAGCAGCTAAGCTGAGGTTGCTGGAGCCAGTGCCTGCTGTGCCCTTCAAAACAAGACTGCCACTGCCAGCAGTATAGTGATTCCTGACATGCCTGATCAAGTGGCCTTGATAATGGGAATGATTCAGTGACTGTTATGGTGTTCCACTCTTGGTGTACATTTGTGACCCGTGCCAGCAAAATGAGTCGGAATGCACAGAGAAGACCCAGAAGTGCACCAACGGATTGTTGATTTCAGTATTGTCTGGCCGTTATGAAATTTGACTCTGTCAATTTCTATAGTTGTTCTCTGGTGTCATCTTGAGTCTTCTTTCTGGTGCATTCTGAGTCGTTTTGCTGGCACGGGTCACATTTATCTTGCATGTGTGTGTCTGAATCAGATTAGGTCTCCTTGGACATGGTATTAATAGAGCAAAATGGATACACCTACCATCCCACCGAAAACACTGATAGCACATGTGTGTTGGCGGAATTTAGGCAGCAGTATTACCAAGTTTAGACTTAAAAAATGGACTTCCTATATCTTTCCAGATGTCCATTCTTACACAGAACAGCAGGTGACACGGAACGGCGGTATCACTTACGATATTACAAGACTGGAACTTGCGTTCATGAAACAGATGCTAAAGGAAACTGTGTAAAAAATGGACCCCATTGCGCTTTCGCTCACGGAGCCCATGACCTTCGGCCGCCAGTGTATGATGTACGGGAGTTACAGGCAGTGGACGTGAATGATCCTACATGTAGTTTACCAAAAGTGCTTACAGTACCACTGGCAGATCAAACTACGCCTGTGGGAACCCCAAGTAGTTTAGAAAAGGATAGGATACTAAATGAAGACCCAAAGTGGAATGGTAAGATAACTTTATGAGACTTTTATTTACATTTACAATACACGTACCCCCACTTACAAACTCAGACCATACCACAGAAATTAGACCATACGAAAATAGTGTGATGGATTGTTTTAATGAAGATGGGATGGGAATACCAAGTTGCCTGTGAAATATTGACCTGTACTAAGATATTTATGGTTGTGCATTCCTCTCTTTCAAAACATGACAAAAAGTGTCCTACTTTCCATTCCATTTCCAGATACAAATTATGTGTTAGCCTACTACAAAACAGAACAGTGCAAACGGCCACCTAGACTTTGTAGACAAGGTTACGCATGTCCATCATATCACAACTCTAGAGACAGAAGAAGGAGTCCAAAGAAATTCAAGTACAGGTAAATCAGGCATTTCGTCTTATCGCCAGGTGTTTCATGCATTCTTCTCAATTTTCCACAACATCGACTTAGAGTGAGATTGACAATGATTGAGTGGTGTCAATCTGATGCCTCTTTTCCGTCAGCTGCTCTCTGGCAGGCTCCACCCACCGTCTTAGAAACTACATGCCTTTACATGTTGCAGTCACCATCAGTTCATGTTACCCAATGTTGCAACATGTGGTGAAGTTACATGAATGCGAATTCCTTGCCTGATCATTCCACGCTTTCTTGCAGGTCTACACCTTGTCCTAACGTAAAACATGGTGATGATTGGGGAGATCCAGGCCAGTGTGAGAGTGGAGATAACTGCTCCTATTGCCATACCAGAACTGAGCAGCAGTTTCACCCGGAGGTATGTCCTTCAATCCTTATGAGAATGGGGCGACATTAATGGATTGTCAACTTGCTCAGGGATCCAACATTCTGCAGCCCAGATTTTTGACTGCTTTTTGCATCCTACATGAAAAAGACCTGAGCAACAAATGAAATCTTGTCTGTCCACTATTGTCTCTGGGAAGCTGTGACCTCCTGCTGGATTTAAGGAAGCTGGCCTATCCCAGGCAAGGCTTACATAAAACTTTCTTGATACCGTTTCAGATCTACAAGTCAACTAAGTGTAATGATATGGTGCAGACTGCATATTGCCCAAGAGGACCGTTCTGTGCTTTTGCTCATGTTGAACGTAAGTACCACATGAATGGGCATGAAGTAATAACGGGTTTCTAAGGTGAAAGACGTAGCTTCCTACCAGACAAAAACCCACGGACCCGCGCATCAATCGCCAGTTTTATGAATACATGTATGAATGATTAGACATTGGAGTAATCAACATTGATACTAACAGAGTAGTTTCCATGACTTTAGAAAGGGTCAGTCGTCTCTGGCATTTTTTTAAAGGGTTAAAATCACTTGTTGATTGTTTGAAGTGTTCAGACAGTAGTGTTGCCGCTTCTGGTACCTGAAAAGCACAGTTAGTTTCACTGCTTGCATCTCTGTAAGCTGTATAAAGGTGATTCATTATGGTAAATATCTTTTGCAGAGGAAATGACTACCCAACGGGAGTTACCCTCAAGTTGTGATAATAGTTTAGCAGCCTTTGTTACAAATGCATTGCCAGAGGCTGAGCAAGGGAATGCTGAAGAGACGCCAGATGACTCAAACAACAAGGAATACAACAATAGCAATAACCAACATGATTATTCAAATAATGATCATCCGTTTTTAATACAAGGGCAGATGAAAAATAGTTCGAATAATTATTCAAATCATCAAAATCCAAACCAGTGGCAGGGTCAGAATCTGGTGAGTATTTTGTCTGTTTCAAGAGATGTTTTCAGGGCTTGCGCTAAGCAGCCCGATTGCGGGATTCCCGCCAAAACTCCCATATCACCCGCTAGAAAAAATAGTCAAAACGGGCCATTCCCGCGCAGGTTTTCAGTAAATAAAAAATCTATCTTTATACGTAAAGCCGCCATTTGCAATGCAGGTGTGACGTCAGAATCTTTCCAGGTCTCACTACACAGTTTTGGCGAGGTGTCACTACACAGTTATAGTGTATCCTGCACCTTCAGTGTCACTGGTGGTTTTTGAATCCCCACTCAGACTGAAAAGATGAAAATAGCCCAAAAAAGTTGGAAAGGGGGCAATCCCCCTTCAAAAATATTTTGGTGGAAGCCCTGAGTTTTAGTCTCTGCTGGTTAACTGAGATTTTAGCATGACCTACAAACTTCCTTACATCGGGTATATTGTTGCATTTGCGCAAATCTTTATGAATCGGATAGACAAATCCCAAATTGACGAAAACGAGAAAGATCTGCGCACTTCCGCCGAAATGGCAAACAGAACCTCAGTCTGAAACCATCTGACACTGAATGACGTGACGCAGAAAACCCCACGACCATGTGACGACAGTGAGTTCGATGACGTTGCGTCAGACTCGACCATTGCTGAATCATGGATTGCGTCACGTTAGCTGGTTTCAGGTCGAGGTTCTGTTTGCCATTTCGGCGGAAGTGCGCAGATCTGGGAATTTGGGATTTGTCTATGAGGTAGTCCGTTTACTGCATATTCTGTTATTACATTACAACCTGCTGTCTTGTTTCAGGCATCTTCGCCCAGTTATAGCAATACCAATCATCAGCCAATAATGTTGCCAGAACCAATAGGAAAAGGCAGGTCAAATAGCACATCTAGTTCTTCTGATTTAGGAATTGGCCAGTATCCCAAGGCTCCTGGTTCAGAAAGAGAAGATACACAGGTATGTCAATTGTCATGCCAGTAATAATGGGAGCGAAATCATCTCAAAGTAAGATGATTATCCGGCCTTTACATTCCCCTCTACAGGCAACGTTCATGTTGGATCCCAAAGTAGGGGCCTACTGACAAATACCAGACATAGAAGAGTCCCAAAATATGTCTGCGTGAATGTTTCAATGAATACCTCAAAATCTCCCAAATACATGTACATGTAATCCCAGGTTATCGAGGAGTTAAAGCGTATTGATATCGAAAAAATTTGATTTAGAAATAGAATTTGAAAGGGGACGAATTTTCGGGAAAAAATGTAAACAAACTTCTCCAGAATGTCAACAAAGAAATGTTTGTGCATTCTGATTGGCTGAAATTTTGTGTTTACAAACACAAAATGTAAATAAAATCTGCCATCTATTCGCTTTAACAGCATTTATTTCTAAATTTCAGGCCAAACTTAGACAACAAATTCTGGCGATAGACAACGACCCGTTATTAGACCCAGCAGAAAAGTCAAAAAGAAAACAGAAGCTGTTGATGTACCACAATTTGAATTCTTCCAGTCCGTTGCCATCTACTAGTAGTTTAAGCACTACTCCTCCAACACCATCATCAACCATGTCTCCACACGCTCCTTCATTCTATCCTCCTGGTGATACAGTTGAGTCAGTCATAGGTAAGGCACGAATCCTTGTTGTTGGTCCTGAAGAAACGGGCAACACAAAAAAACAGCAATTTTTTCCTCGAGGGTTGGTCAATTCCTTTTGTTGACCTATGATCCAGGGCTCGAAAATAAGGTTTTTCACACTGGAACTAAAAACAGTTCCAGAGGTGCTTTCACACTGGAGCACTCAGCAGTTTCTCTGAAGCTAGGTGATAAAATGTATGTAAATATGTCCAGTTAGCCCGGCACTGTTTTTAGCTCCAGACTTTGCAGTTGTCTGCAGTGTTCTCCAAACCAGTTAAAAAAAGGGCGGCCCGCCCCTCTTAAAAATACCGACGGCAAAATCCGCCCCTCTTAAAAATTCTTCCGCCCCTCTTAAAAATTCATCTGCCTTAATATTTATGATTTAGATCGCTCAATTATGCATCTCAGATGCTCAGAAAACGCATCTCAGAGCACCTAAAATCCAAATTTCGCTGGCGGAGGGCCCCCAGACCCCCCGCCAAAAGGCGCCTTTGGTTCCTTGCGAGGTGCCTTCGGCACCAGGCCCATCGCTGCCCCTCTTACACGAAAAAAACCCGTGGAGAACACTGGACTCTGGAGCAGAATAAAGGCCATTTCCTAGGAGCTATTGCTCCAGACTATTTTCGAGCCCCTGTGATCTTATGCCATTGCAACCTTCTGCATGTTCCTCGCAGTATGCAGTAGGTTTCATTTCACCAGTGTCCCATTGTTTACGAGTTACACATTTTTAGCTCACCTCTGTGAGGTGAGCTTCTCTCATGGTGTGTCGTCCGTCGTCCGTCGTCGTCCGTCGTCGTCGTCCGTCGTCGTCGTCNGACGCAGAGTGCTCAAATTTGATATTTACCTTCCTCTAGATGACCTTTACATGCACGTCAAATTTCAGCCTGATTTGACTTCAAGCGTGGCCACCAGGTGGCGTAACCCAAAAATCATCAAAGTGCTGTAACTCAGGAACGCCTTAACCCAAAGCGCTCCAATGTGCTATGTGGCCCCGTGCAGATGACCTTTATGTGCATGTGAAGTTTCGGCCCGATTGGACATCCAATATGGCCGCCAGGTGGCGTAACCTGAAAATCATCAAAGTGCTGTAACTCCGGAACGACTTGGACCTAAAGCGCTCCAATGTGCTATGTGGCCCCTGCAGATGACCTTCATGTGCATGTGAAGTTCCGGCCCCAATCGGACATCCAATATGGTCGCCAGGTGGCATAAACCCAAAAATCATCCAAGTCCTACACGGGAATGACTTGACCCAGATTGCTCATAACTGATATGTACCTCCCTCTGTCATTAGACTATTTTGTCCAACACGGTGAGCACATGGTCCATGGACCATTTCATTTTCTCGTCTATTTAGGAAATGCAATGGATGACCTGAAATTAGATGACTTCGACTTATCCTCCATAGACAAGGAGTTAGAAAGAGACAATGATTCGGTCTGTAGTTCTTACAGTGCTGGACTGTCAGCTTCTGGTAAGTGTGTATGCTTGCATCTAGATTCTAGTTAAAGGGAGACTCCAGTCATTGTGAACTTTTGAATTTTTATCAGTCCGTGGAGACCATTGTTGTGAGTTGTGATGTCACTAGTGTCCATTGGCAGAAGACCTTTATTGTAGTGAATGACCTAATACTGTGACTGCCTAGGCTATTCGTTGTACATGTGCCTTCATAAATATGCATTGAACACACATGACATTACATGTGCTGTGCAATAATGCTGTGCATTACATGTGCTGATGCAATAAAAATGCTTAACATGATGAGTTTGCCAATTTAAAAAAAAAAGAAGACATGTTGCAGATATCAGTGAATTTGAATGCACTAATGATCTTTCAAAAATTCAAAATTTTACACAATGAATGGAGTCTCCATTTAAAGTTGATGCAAACATTTGGTGTGGCTCCTTCTGCAGGATAAGTTCAATCTCATACATGGCACTTATGTATTTCAGTGCATCTGAAGCTTCCTCATATTCGGTTGAGTTTAATCCAGCTTTCTCTTTCTTTAATCAGGTTATTTGGGAGCAACTTCTGTTCCGGTAAATATACCAGGGAATATGAACCACGTCCAGCATACTTGTGGTGGTAGTGTGAGCAGCTTGTCACAGTCACCCTCGTCACCATTCGGAAGTTTACCCCCTGCGTTTGTACCACAGCATATACAACAGCAACAGAGGCAGGAGCAACAGCTAGAAATGGTATGCAGTGATGGCATCTTTTGCTGAGGATTTCATTTTCATTTTCCGACGATGAATAACAGAAGTACTCTCGCTGTTACAGCGTAGTCGTTAACAGCCGGGAGCCGGGTAAAATACCCGGCTGAAAAAAATAGTTGAACCCAAAAAAGTTTTCAGAGTAAACAAAACTGGTTTTATTCTATTAGTCTGAAAGTCCCACGTGGTCAAGTTTAATATCGGACCACCACCTGATCTGATAGCATGTTTGCACCCACGTTGTGTGCACCTCTTTATGAGTCTGAAAAGCAGATAAGCGCTGTCCTACTAAGCGATCATTGGCTCAAACAGGTGACCTAGTTGAGACTGCATATTAGGCTCCTCCTACTTTGTTTTTCTTTCGATGAACTGTAAGTGCACTGTCTGACGGTATGAACAACGCCGCCTGACTTGTCAATCGGACCTGGCTACATGCTACATGTTGGATGGAACATAGATTCTAGGCATTTGAGAGGTGCGAAAAATACCCAGAAATATCCGGAAATTGCATTTCCTGGCTTCTCAATTTCAAATTTTTGGGGGGAAGGCCCCCAGACCCCTCGCTTCGGCGGTGCCTTTTGCGCTTGCCGATATCCGTAACTGCCTGTTTATTTAGGAAACCTGTCTGGCCAAATTCTTGGCGACTATGCTGCTGTTAGCATTGCATTCAAGACCTAATTCTACATCTGTTTCAATGTACGTCACACTTTCATTCAATCCAGGCTGCAGCTGCCTTCCACAGTAAACCTAACCCTGGAAAATATGCGATGCCAAGCTACCCAGAATTGAACTCCACATCACCTAGGACAAGTCTAGCCCAGTCTCCACTGATCATGGCTGGCCCATTCTCAACTCCGGCAACACCAGGTGAAATGCAAAGATTGCGGGAGGAGTTGATGTCAAATAAAGCCAAGTTGGCATCATGGGAAGAGGGTATTGCACAGGCTAGAAGTGTAAGTGAATTGCATACATTGCACTCAACCGCAAGCAGGGTTCGTACGGGGCCTTGAAAGCCTGGGAAGTCAGGGAATTTCACAATGCTTAAACCCGGGCCTGAAAAGTCCTGGAAAAACAAGATATCTCACTATGGCCTGGAAAAGGCCTTGAATTTCTTAAGTCCTTTTGTATTTGTAATAATGGTATGTGTTTTTAGAACAAAAAAGTCTTCTGTTTTCTCTGTTCCCGAACCTAATCAGATTGCCCAGACCATCGCAATCACTCAGCATCATCATCGTTGCAAAACAACACGATGCGCATGGATGACCAGGTCATGCCTAGGTTACATAGGGAGTATGACTTAAAAATCTTTTCTTGGATAAACGCAAAAAAACTCCAAAAATGGCCTGGAATTTCGGCTTGAATGGCCTGGAAAAGCATTCAAAAGGCCTGGAAATTTTGGAAGGAAAAGGTGTACGAACCCTGCGCAAGGGAAAGTAAAAAGCAAACTTGATAGATTATGCTGTGTTCCCATAGTCTAACATGGGCTAACATGTTCAAAATTCTTCTATCCCTTTTCAATGAAGTGGTGTTGGACGTTTTTCTCAGGGCTTCATGGTCTTTGGGTCACATTAATGTTGATGTTTTTCCTACATCTTGCAAAAATAGATCAATCTATTTTCGATTTTAGGCATGTGATGCATGGAAAAAGGAGGCAGAGGAGTCGATACGAAAAGCTAAGGCAGCAGAGGAAGAAAAGGCAGCCATAGCTAATGACCCCATTGCGCTTTCGCTCACGGAGCCCATGACCTTCGGCCGCCAGTGTATGATGTACGGGAGTTACAGGCAGTGGACGTGAATGACCCTACATGTAGTTTACCAAAAGTGCTTACAGTACCACTGGCAGATCAAACTACGCCTGTGGGAACCCCAAGTAGTTTAGAAAAGGATAGGATACTAAATGAAGACCCAAAGTGGAATGGTAAGAAAACTTCATGAGACTTTTTACATTTACAATACATGTACCCCACTTACGAAATCAGACCATACCAGAAATTAGACCATACGAAAATAGTGTGATGGATTGTTAAAATAAATGAAGATGGGATGGGAACACCAAGTTGCTTGTGAAATATTGACCTGTACTGAAGATCTTTATCATTGTGCATTCCTCTCTTTCAAAACATGACAAAAAGTGTCCTACTTTCCATTCCATTTCCAGATACAAATTACGTGTTAGCCTACTACAAAACAGAACAGTGCAAACGGCCACCTAGACTTTGTAGACAAGGTTACGCATGTCCATCATATCACAACTCTAGAGACAGAAGAAGGAGTCCAAAGAAATTCAAGTACAGGTAAATCAGGCATTTCGTCTTATCGCCAGGTGTTTCATGCTTTCTTCTCAATTTTCCACAACATCGACTTAGAGTGAGATTGACAATGATTGAGTGGTGTCAATCTGATGCCTCTTTTCCGTCAGCTGCTCTCTGGCAGGCTCCACCCACCGTCTTAGAAACTACATGCCTTTACATGTTGCAGTCACCATTAGTTCATGTTACCCTATGTTGCAACATGTGGTGAAGTTACATGAACGTGAATTCCTTGCCTGATCATTCCACGCTTTCTTGCAGGTCTACACCTTGTCCTAACGTAAAACATGGTGATGATTGGGGAGATCCAGGCCAGTGTGAGAGTGGAGATAACTGCTCCTATTGCCATACCAGAACTGAGCAGCAGTTTCACCCGGAGGTACGTCCTTCATTGTACTTAAATGAGAGTGAGGTGACATTGGATTGTCAACTTTGCTCAGGGATCCAACATTCTGAATCTGACCAGATTTTTGACTGCTTTGTGCATCCTATTCCTACATGAAAAAGACCTGAGCAACAAATGAAATCTTGTCTGTCCACTATTGTCTCTGGGAAGCAGGTGACCTCCTGCTGGATTTGGGGAAGCTGGCCTATCCCAGGCAAGGCTTACATAAAACTTTCTTGATATTGTTTCAGATCTACAAGTCAACTAAATGTAATGATATGGTGCAGACTGCATATTGCCCAAGAGGACCGTTCTGTGCTTTTGCTCATGTTGAACGTAAGTACCACATGAATGGGCATGAAGTAATAACGGGTTTCTAAGGTGAAAGACGTAGCTTCCTACCAGACAAAAACCCACGGACCCGCGCATCAATCGCCAGTTTTATGAATATGAATGATTAGACATTGGAGTAATCAACATTGATACTGACAGAGCAGTTTCCATGACTTTAGAAAGGGTCAGTCGCCTCTGGCATTTTTTTAAAGGGTTAAAATCACTTGTTGATTGTTTGAAGTGTTCAGACAGTAGTGTTGCCGCTTCTGGTACATGAAAAGCACAGTTAGTTTCACTGCTTGCATCTCTGTAAGCTGTATAAAGGTGATTCATTATGGTAAATATCTTTTGCAGAGGAAATGACTACCCAGCGGGAGTTACCTTCAAGTTGTGATAATAGTTTAGCAGCCTTCGTTACAAATGCATTGCCAGAGGCTGAGCAAGGGAATGCTGAAGAGACGCCAGATGACTCAAACAACAAGGAATACAACAATAGCAATAACCAACATGATTATTCAAATAATGATCATCCATTTTTAATACAAGGGCAGATGAAAAATAGTTCGAATAATTATTCAAATCATCAAAATCCAAACCAGTGGCAGGGTCAGAATCTGGTGAGTATTTTGTCTGTTTGAAGAGATATTTTCAGGGCTTCCGCTAAGCAGCCCAACTGTGGGATTCCCACCGAAACTCGTGTATCACCCACAAGAAAAAATAGTCAAAGAAAAAATTCCCGCGCAGGTTTTCAGTAAATAAAATATCTTTATAAGTAGAGCCGCCATTTGCAATGCAGGTGTGACGTCAGAATCTTTCCAGGTCTCACTACACAATTTTGGTGAGGTATCACTGCACAGTTATGCCATATCCTGCACCTTCAGTGTCACTGGTGGTTTTTGTATCCCCACTGAAAAGATGAAAATCCCCCCCCCCCAAAAAAAGTTCAAAAATATTTTGGTGGAAGCCCTGATTTTAGTCTCTGCTGGTTAACAGATTTTAGCGTGACCTACAAACTTTCTTACATTGGGTATATTGTTGCATTTGCGCAAATCTTTATGAATCGGATGTACATGTAGTAGTCCGTTTACTGCATATTCTGTTATTACATTACAACCTGTTGTCTTGTTTCAGGCGTCTTCGCCCAGTTATAGCAATACCAATCATCAGCCAATAATGTTGCCAGAACCAATAGGAAAAGGCAGGTCAAATAGCACATCTAGTTCTTCTGATTTAGGAATTGGCCAGTATCCCAAGGCTCCTGGTTCAGAAAGAGAAGATACACAGGTATGTCATGCCAGTAATAATGAGAGCGAAATCGTCTTCAAGTGAGATGATTATCCGGCCTTTAGATTCCTCTCTACAGGCGACGTTCATGTTGGATCCCAAAGTACTCACAAGTCAGTGTTCTAGCCAAGCCAGTTTCACAGGGCGGTATCACCCTGTTCAAAATTGAGAGGTCATTTTACCACCCTGTTTAAAAATGTAACTTGCAATGGATGCATTTCCTGTTACGCCACCCTATTTGAATTTCACTCCCTCCCTGTTTGAAAATCCAGGGCCTTAAAATCATAGGAAAATGCAGTCATCCCACCCTGTTTGGAAATATTTCTGGCTAGAACACTGCAAATACTAGACATAGAAGAGTCCCAAAGTAGGTCTTGGCACCGAATGTTTCAATGAATACCTCAAAATCTCCCAAATTAAATCCCAGGTTATCGAAGAGTTGACAGCATTTATTTCTAAATTTCAGGCCAAGCTTAGACAACAAATTCTGGCGATAGACAACGACCCGTTATTAGACCCAGCAGAAAAGTCAAAAAGAAAACAGAAGCTGTTGATGTACCACAATTTGAATTCTTCCAGTCCGTTGCCATCTACTAGTAGTTTAAGCACTACTCCTCCAACACCATCATCAACCATGTCTCCACATGCTCCTTCATTCTATCCTCCTGGTGATACAGTTGAATCAGTCATAGGTAAGGCACGAATCCTTGGTATTGGCCCTGAAGAAACTGGCAACAAAAACAGGAACTTTTTCCTCGGGACTTTATGAATTCCTTTCATTGACCTATGATCTTACGCCGGTGCAACCTTCTGCATGTGTCTCACAGTATGCAGTAGGTTTCATTTCGCCAGTGTCCCATTACATGTATTTATGAGTTATGCATTTTTTTGTCCATTTAGGAAATGCAATGGATGACCTGAAATTAGATGACTTCGACTTATCCTCCATAGACAAGGAGTTAGAAAGAGACAATGATTCGGTCTGTAGTTCTTACAGTGCTGGACTATCAGCTTCTGGTAAGTGTGTCAGGTGTTTAGTTAATTTTTAGCTCACCTCTGTGAGGTGAGCTTCTCCCATGGTGTGTCGTCCGTCGTCGGCGTCGTCGTCGTCGGCGTCGTCCGTCGTCGTTAACAGGGGTGGCACGTTTCTAAACCGCTTGGGTTACAAACTTGAAATTTGGTATACAGGTACCCTATGGTAAAAACTATCTCTGGACCGAAACTTAGCGCTGCTGCTTGTACACTCTGGCCTGTAGGGGGCGCTTTGTGAAAACCTTCTTTTGGCCGTATCTCCTGAATGCGGTTAGCTAGAACCACGAAACTTTTATGGTGGGTTCCTCTGATGAGACTTTATCACATAAATCCCGGGTTTTTGATTTGACCTACATTTCAAGGTCACAGAGGTCAAAGTTCAAAATTCACTGTTTGGTGGCACATTTCATTGCTATTTGACATAGAGTGTTGTGATTTGGTGTGAAGATATATCTAGGCACCCTGCACGAATGCACCAAATTTCAACCCGATCGGACTTCAAATATGGCCGCCAGGAAGCCATCTTGAAAAATGGACTTTGACCCACATTTTATAAATAGGAGTAGGTAGGATGTTTTAACGTTGTCAAAATATGTATCTAGGTACCATATAAATATTTGGTAAATTTCAGTCAGATTCGACGTCAAATATGGCCGCCAGGGAGCCATCTTGAAAGATGGACTTCGACCCACACCTCATATATAGTGGCAGCTAGGATGCTTTAACCGTGCCTAAATATGTGTCTTGGTACTGTCTACTTATATGCCAAATTTCGGTTCGATTGGACTTCAACATGGCTGCCAGGCGGCCATCTTGAAAAATTGACTTTCGCCATATCTCATCGGTAGTAAATGTTACAATGTTTCTGCAATGTTACAATGTTTCTAATCCTTCACCATTCAGTGTATCACCAGGCTACTCACACTTCATACTCTGTCACAGAGGTGAGCACAATGGCCCTGGCCATTTCATTTGGTGTGGAAGTACTGTATTTACTTGCTTTAGATCAAGGAAGTATTCTAGGGTCATTTACGATGGACCTGACTTCCTGAGTTGAGTATTCTGGACATTGTAGAAGTGAAAGCTATCCTCAAGTCAGGATCGTCGGCAAATCTGCCAGTGCCTTGGAGACAAGTACGTCCTTCCTGCCCAGTTATCTGGTGGTTGTAGACGTATTTAATGCCTAAGTATGGGAAAAACACTAGGATGCATGGAATTCATCTACTTTCTTCACTCTGTTTTCAGGACGTATCTTTGAAAATCTGGTCATAAAATACGCCCATACACCCCTTAATTAAACCCCTGGTGTATGCTATTTGGTGTGGTTCCTTCTGCAGGATAAGTTGAATCTCATACATTGGCACTTATGCATTTCAGTGCATCTGAAGCTTCCTCATATTCAGTTGAGTTTAACCCAGTTTTCTCGTTCTTTAATCAGGTTATTTGGGAGCAACTTCTGTTCCTGTAAATATACCAGGGAATATGAACCACGTCCAGCATACATGTGGCGGTAGCGTGAGCAGCTTGTCACAGTCACCCTCGTCACCGTTCGGAAGTTTACCCCCTGCGTTTGTACCACAGCATATACAACAGCAACAGAGGCAGGAGCAACAACTAGAAATGGTATGCAGTGACGCCATCTTTTGCTGAGGATTTGCTTTTCATTTTCCGACGATGAATAACAGAAGTACTCTCACTGTTATAGCGTAGTCGTTAATAGTCGGGAGCCGGGTAAAATACCCGGCTGAAAAAAATAGTTGAACTGAAAAAAGTTTTCAGAGTAAACAAAACTGGTTTGTTCTATTGGTCTGAAAGTCCCACGTGGTCAAGTTTAATATCGGACCACCGCCTGATCTGATAGCATGTTGGCACCCACGTTGTGTGCGCCTTTATGAGTCTGATAAGCAGATAAGTGCTGTCCTACTAAGCGATCATTGGCTCAAACAGGTGACCTTGTTGAGACTGCATATTAGGCTCCTCCTACTTTGTTTTTCTTTTAATGAACTGTAAGTGCACTGTCTGACAGTATGAACAACGCCGCCTGACTTGTCAATCAGACCTGGCTACATGCTACATGTTGGATGGAACATAGATTCTAGGCATTTGAGAGGTGCGAAAAATACCCAGAAATATCCGGAAATTGCATTTCCTGGCTTCTCAATTTCAAATTTTTTGGGGAGGGCCCCAGACCCCCCGCTCCGGCGGTGCCTTTGGCACCAATCGTGCTTTCTGCGCTCGCCGATATCCGTAACCGCCTGTTTATTTAGGATACCCATCTGGCCAAATCCGTAGCAACTATGCTGCTGTTAACATTGCTTTCAAGACCTTATTCTACATCTGTTTCAATGTACATCACACTTTTCATTCAATCCAGGCTGCAGCTGCCTTCCACAGTAAACCTAACCCTGGAAAATATGCGATGCCAAGCTACCCAGAATTGAACTCCACATCACCTAGGACAAGTCTAGCCCAGTCTCCACTGATCATGGCTGGCCCATTCTCAACTCCGGCAACACCGGGTGAAATGCAAAGATTGCGGGAGGAGTTGATGTCAAATAAAGCCAAGTTGGCATCATGGGAAGAGGGTATTGCACAGGCTAGAAGTGTAAGTGAATTGCATACATTTTCTGCAGTATGACCGTATTTTCCACATTACTAACCGCACCACCCTAAAACCCGCACCCCCCCATGGTTATAGGGCTAATTATAGGCCTTAATCCACATAAGAACTGCACTGTTCTATCACCCACACTCACGAATTTGGGGGCCTTTTCGCGGAAAAAAGCCACGGGTCTTATGCCGGAAAATACGGTAGTTAGTGGTACTGACAATCAATTGCAAGGTAAAAAGTAAAAAGCAGATTTGATAGATTATGCTGTGTTCCCATAGTCTATAACTTGGGCTAACATGTTCAAAATTCTTCTATCCCTTTTCAATAAAGTGGTGTTGGATGTTATTCTCAGGGCTTCATGGTCTATGGGTCACATTAATGTCAATGTTTTTCCTACATCTTGCAAAAATAGATAAATCTATGTTTGATTTTAGGCATGTGATGCATGGAAAAAGGAGGCAGAGGAGTCGATACGAAAAGCTAAGGCAGCAGAGGAAGAAAAGGCAGCCATAGCTAAACAAAGAGATGAGGTGGAGTATCATTCAGAACAAATCTTCAAATACTGTAACAGAACTATCATTCCTATGTCCCACCATCTTGAGAAACCTGCTGCATTAGATTGCCAGTCAGATTTCTCGTGTCAAACAAATTGAACCTGTTTGGTTGGGATATGCTTTTGACGGAGATATTGTAATTCTTCAGCTGGGGCAAGCATACTGAATACATTAATGATTCTCATTCCATTTGCAGAAAAATACCTATTTTATTCCATGGATCATGCCAGTTTTAATGCAGTTTTCGACTTTCATTTCAGGCTTTGGTAGAAGTTAATTCACTAAAACAAGACTTAGAACTTATGTCTGGTAGTCCCTTCTTGCGGTGTTTACAAAGAACCAATGATGTGGATAAATTGTCACTCGCACAACTAAAACAAGTACAATTACAATTGAAAATGGACGGAGAACGAATAGACAAGGTGAGAATGATGTTTTGTATGGTGCTGCTTTGCTGGATTTCAGTTTCAGTTTCGTCTCCCAACTGTCAGAGTGCTAAACGTAGTACCACATTTCACGTAAAATCAGTTCACTGGCCATTCTGTGGTGTAATATTGTACAAGAGAGGCACTGAAATACCGGTATATGTAAGTCCGTATATCATTGTTGCCCTCTGAAATGCTACTGATAGTTTCTGAATGTTTCCTTTTCCTTTTCAGCTGGTGTACGAACTTACAACTATGAAGTGCGTTAGTTTCTGAATGTTTCCTTTTCCTTTTCAGCTGGTGTACGAACTTACAACTATGAAGTGCGTTGCTTGTCAGGACAACAATCGAAGTGTAGCTATACTACCGTGTAATCATTACGTATTGTGTGAAAGTTGTGCATCTAAACGGACTGAGTGCCCTTACTGTCATTCACAAATCCAGCAAAGAAATATGATGCTACAGCCAATGTAACACAGGAGTGTGATTAGCTTTATATAATTATAATAATTATCAATTAGGCCTTTTGTCTTGATGTTGTTCATCATTTTAGATCCATTTGGTGAATTGACTGTCATCATAAAGTCATTGTTTATGCTGTTATCATTCGTGTGTCTCCATGATGCCGGATATTCTGAAATATGGTTTAATATCATCAGTAAGTAATTCTACGGCTCTTGTTTTTACAGCACTACACATTACCATTGTGCATGTATATGATGTACAGTTAGATAACAATATACATGTGTATAGGTCTCTTTGTCAGGATCTCACTGTGAAAATGTTGCCTGTTGGTTTCTGTCGGTGGATTTACCTATAAGTCATACCTTGAGTTCACATACTGCGTTAAGCTATGTGCACACAGAGCTACATGTAAGTGACTCCGCCATCTTAGCCGCAGCCGTATAAATCCGCGAAACCTTGCAACCACGCAGTCCTCTAATTGCTTGTGCCGAAGTGTGAACACGAGGTCGCAAGAAACGGAGAATGAGCACCAGCACTTCTGCCGGGTTTTCCTAGACCGCCACACAATTGTGTGGCGGTCTAGGAAAACCTGTCGGATGTCGCTGAATGATCAACAAGGGCTGTCAGATTGCCTGTGCATTGATCTGCTTCTGTTTACCTGTTACGTGGTACATTTCAGCTATTGAAATGTGTGGGTTCACCAAGGCCATTAACACTTTCCTCAAATGCGACATCCGACGGGTTTTCCTAGACCGCCTCACAGTCATGACAGTTGTGTTTCAACACATTCTGTAGAAAGGATTGTTGCATTTTTTGTTTGAGATCTAGACATAGAGATCTGTTACTTCATCGTCATTTTTTATTTTGAGTTATTTAGTGCAAAAGTCAGGATTAACACCTCTTTGACTGTTTGGTGATTAACATTCGACTTGTCATGCTTCTGTTGTACATACTACGTGTACTGTATACAAGGTTTTGTGGGATAATTGCTGTATACAAGAATCAGTTATGGTCATAGCTGTTTGCTGAGAAATATGTAACAATGTGCTTTTTCTTTAACTTTGAGGTCCATCAGTTACCCAGCACGTTCATGACTGGGTTTCATCATGCATCATGTTTTCATCTTTCTCTCGTACAGAACAGTACTCGTTAGTATCAACCACTTGTGCACAAACCTGATCTTACATGGGCAAGTGTTGCTTAAGAATAACCAGTGAATTAGCCGTTGTCTAAAATTTAGTTTCCTCTCTTATGCAGACCTCCATTAAGCCTAGCGTACATCGCACTTGCACTGGATACAGCTAGTCGCTACTGAGCTACCTGACGACTGCGAAGATGTAGATGGAACTGGAGGCGACTGGCCAGTCGCCAGAAATGATCGATGTACGTACGCACCCTTGCGACTCGCTGGAACAGATCTTGCCAGTTGCCGCGAGTTGCACATGTTCAACTTTATAGCGACTAGTTGTATTCAGTTTCGTTCAGTCGCTGCGATGTACGCGGGCTTGCGACTGATCAGTGCCAGTTTTTCCGAGTTGCCGAATTTGCGATGTGCGTGCAGTGGTTGCATCACCAGCGACTGATCAGATCAGTTGCTTCCAGTTGCGAGTGGATGTACGCTATGCCTAACATTGATATTGTACCGAGTTCCCCCAACAACCATATAATGATGAAGGAATCGGTTTGGAGGAAGAATGGTGTTACCATGTTGTGTTCAAGTGGAAAAAAAATTCAAAAACTGGTGACTACCCAAAGGGTGTGGAATTGAATATATATTCACTGTTTTCATGACTTTTTGCAGGTCTTGACACAATGCGACTACTAGTACTGTCCTGCATGAATGGTTTTAGTCAATCGTTAATATTATCTCATATGATATGAAGCTTATGTTCAGACTGTCAGTGGTAAAAGAACCAGGAGTGTGCACCATTGATCATCATTGTACTCACACTTATCTGTCTTAAAGAGAACTGGGCACAAGGGTTGTTAAGCAATCCACAATAGACGATTCTCGAATTTGCAGATCTGCACACTTCCGCCGAAGTCTCAACCAGAACCTCGATCTGAAACCGACTGACGTTCATGATTCAGCAATGGTCAAGTCTGACGCAACGTCTTCGAAGTCACTGTCGTGGGGTTGTCCGTGTCACGTCATTCAGTTTCAGACCGAGGTTGTGGTTGAGATTTCGGCGGAAGTGCGCAGATCTTTTTCGTTTACGTCAATTTGAGAACGGTCTATACATGTATATTGAGTGGTAGATCTATTCTAAGCCAAGACTCATTGTAGAAGAGGTGTATTGTTGTAGCCAGATGGTATGCATATCAATGTAGTGAACTTTAGTGTGGAAATCAGTGAAATCTTTCATTCTCCACTGTAATGAGGAACCGGAGGAACTACTCCGTGACGTGGCGCTGATGAACAACTCAGTTGAAACTATGACGTCGAAAGTCAAGCCAACGTTATTTGCCATTTAATTCTGAAACTACACCCTATTTCTAGCCCTAAATATACCTGAAGTAGTCCACTGAATTTCGCATTTTACACGATCATCATCAAGTATCGGACTGACTCAGTATATCTGAATGTTTTCAAATGAAAATTCAAGCAAGAACATGATGAATTTCATCGATAAAATTGACTATTTTAGCATAAATAACAGACCGAAGAGCAACGTCATTGATTCTGAATGACGCATCTCACATAACGTCACGAACGATGCGCGACGTCAATGCAGCGCATGCGTTCTTGTGAAAAAACTCAGTTGTTGCCCAGCGCCTCCTTTGGGCACTCCGGTTCCTCATTTAGTGGCGGGCTTTTCTGTCTAAGAATGGCAATGGACTGGTGATATCCTGCTAACAAAGAATGCTTCCAATCATTTTGAAATCAATGCTGGGTTGTTTTTTGAGTCAATCTTTGAAGACACATTGAGAACAGCAGAAGTTCCTTCATGTTTTCAGTTTCTATATGTCGTCATTATTCAGCCCTTGCCCCCAGCGTTTATTCCATGTCACACAGTTATACTCCGATTAAAACGTTGGCATTGTTGGCAGAAAAATTGAGGTATCACCAAGAGATGGCGCTGATGACACCTGAGAAATCATATACCACAAGACAGGGGCGCAGCTAGCTTTTGGTTTTATGGCCTAGGGGGCAAAATTGCTTGAGTCTGGAGGGGGCCCCCAGAAAAAAGTTGAAAATCCACGTCCTCCTAGATGCATTTTCCCACCATCTGACACCACAATGACTTGGCTTGAAGAGGGAAATAACCTTTCAGAGGAAAAATTTGTTTCTGTCCCTTCTTTCTCTGGGGGCATTTGTCC
>NMRB01003401.1:29189-40156 GCA_002633025.1 Notospermus geniculatus | reverse complement strand
CCCCCCCCCCCCCCCCGATAGCTACGCCCCTGCAAGAGTCGCCATAAGATTTGTCAAGCATAAAGAGACATGTGTCGCTATGTTGGTAGGATTATCCATTGCTACAGCCCCAAAAGTGGTCCTGAAACTGGATCACTGATTGGCTGGGTAGTTAGGTGCCAATTCTAATACACACTGATGCCTGTGGGTCATTTTCTGAGAACCGCTCGAACTGAAGCATTTTTTTGGAGTGCGGGTAATGGTAAAAGGGGAAGCAGTTGACGGGGGATCCTATTTGATAGATAAAGTAGGTAAAAGAAACATGTTATGTAATTAACCTCTATAAATATATTTTGCGTCAACTTTTTAGCCAGTTTTCAATTTTTCTGCTGTTATCATTTAATTTCATTGAGATTGGTACATTAGATGTGATAATCTCTGCTACAAGACCATGTACTAGAAATGCTGGTGTGGCAGGAATGATTGTCTCCCTGGAAGAATGGTCTGGTCTTATTTCCTCTGGCAGTAATGGCATTGTTGTATCCAGCGGCTACTTACAAATGGTCAGTGCAAATTTAGCATTGAGGACTTCCTTTGACAGTTAAATTGCAGCTAGATGTAGTGGGTATACCACAATTCCATCTAAAAATTTGCCAAGCACAAGAAGATGCGTCATGTACACTGTACTGTGGCGAATAGAACATTTTGTCATTCGATTTGGAATTCGGGCAGGAAGAAGGAAGTGTGTTGCACAGATTGTACACAACCGGGTTTCAAATTTTGTCTGATGTTACATCGGTTTGGTGTCGGCATTTGGTTAATGAATGGTTTTAGGAGTTTATTTTGAACTCAAGTATGATGTGCAATGGAAGATAAGTGTCAAAGGACTATGCAGTGATGAGAGATATTTTTGTAAGAAAATGGTGCTAGTTTGGGAAAGGTTTTGGCAGTTGTATAAAGGATTTGAACGCTTTTGAGACTTAGTGACCTTCATCTTACCAAGGACATGTAAAATTCTTAAAAATACCATGTGGCGTGTTTTGTAATTATCATCTCGGTTTTTTTCCCTTCATTTAAAACAGGTATCATTGGAGGAAGTGATGAGAAGTGTTTCGTGTAAATTGGTTGTGACTTCTGTGTAGGAATCTTTAGGCGCGTTCATATTAGCAATTTAAAGCAATCTGAGACCGGTCTAAACGGTTAGTGCGCATTAACCGTTCATACTACAAACTATTTAATGCAATCTCAGGCCGGTCTAGCGAGTCTGCTTCTTGTAACGAACTCAGGCCGATTCAGTTTACTGTTTGGCGCATAGTGTCACCGCGCTGGCTGGATCGCTCCAGTCTGTTCAGGCACATGTCTAGACCGGCCTAGGGTAGCTGAATCGGCCTGAGATCGCTAAAAGAAGTGGACTCGCTAGACCGGCCTGAGATCGCATTAAAAACTTTGTAGTGTGAACGTGCCTTGAGTTACAGAGCGAGACCATCTGAAATGAAATACACTTAGGTACCGGTAAATGCAACTTGGAAGTCTCCGATAAGTAAGCGGAGAACCCACTGGGTTTGAAGTCGTTTAACCACTGAAATTTAGTGTACTGGGGACTAAGTTAACTGGGCTTTCATGTACGGAACTTCGTATGCCCGTATTCTAAAAGCCTCCTTAACTCTAAGGTTCACTTTAAGGTTTGGTGTTCTGCCCTGCAAACAATAGCTAAGGTAAACCTTAGAGTTAAGGAAGCTTCTAGAATATGGCCCTATAGTGAACCTGTATATCGAGAAAGTGCACTCATCTTGTGGAGGTACTTGAAAAACTGTGATTTGGTGTGACTTTCTTGTACAAGTTCTAATTACTCATGACAAGATGATACTAGTCCGTAAATTTCAAGAAAACTCAGGTAAAACATCCGTTTGTCCATGATTTATTTTTTGTGTAAAATGACAGTGTCTGAGGCACCTCCGACCAGACGGCTCCTGCTCAGCTCATTTTGACACTTCTTATTACATCACTTCCCACTTTGAAATATCAACAGGAACTGTGGTAGTTGTGAGCCCTCGTCCATTCCACGTTCGATGTCTCAAAAAAGATACGTTTCTGAAGTTAGAAATTTAAAAAAGAAAGAGAATTCCTTTCCAGTCCAATGATAGGATTCTAAATCCACACTAGGGGCATACATGTACATGTACTTGTACTTGTACGAAGATGGAAATCAAAAAGTTTGGTTTCTTCACATTGCACGATATGATATCAAGTGTCGGGATGTCATTTTATAAAATCAAATGTAGGCCACACCCATGTTTTGAAATCAGCTTCTAGTCTTTATTGTTTAATGACTGCACTTGAACCTTATTTACAGTACCGGCACTGCATGTAGGTGACTTTAAAGTTGGTGTTAACTAACGCCAGTGGTTTGTATCTATCCCTGCAGGGTCTTAATAGTAACTTTAAAGTTCTTAGTCTTTTGTAAGATTCAGTTGGGAAGACGATGGTGCTAAAAGGTGTTGTATAATCTGTGTCAACTTTCATAGTTCATTTCCCAAAGTAACGTGTAGTAAGAACACACATGGATGATTTCAGAAAGTCGTGTTGTTTCGGACAGCAATTATGCGAGCTCTGTTGAAAAATTTTAGTACCGGTAACTGTGGAATCGGGTGGAGGGCTCCCTACACTCGTCCCCAGTGGCCTCGAGCTTAATACTCGTTATATGCTCTCAACCACTGAACGCTAGATGGCGCAAACTGTCATCAACCAATCAGCGACCAGTATTTCACGCAACTAGGGGAAAACATGAAACATTTTCTTATTGGCTGATTGTTCATTGGCTGGTTGATCGAGCGCGTTCGTCAACAGCTGGTAGTCACATCTAGTGTTCAGAAGCGGACTTTGGCACCAAGTGTTTCAGTGGTTGAGGGTGACAGCTTCGAGCGGGGGCCGATACCACTGAGTGTAAGGGCTCCCAGACATCAATATTAGGGAAATTGTTGCCAGGAATTGTTCCCATCAGGAAGACTCAATCTTATATCATTATGATGCAGACGAGAATCTGAATGTAATCGAGTGAAGTGATTTTGATGTGCTCCGAGTCGTCAAATCCCCTCAAATACTGCAGGCTTTTGTGACAATGTAAAATTAAAAAATACTGCCATTTTTCATACATGTATATACATCCTCCGTTCCAAAGTATTTGTCTGGAAACTGCTGAAAACATTTCAACTTTTGAACATATCAGGCCTGTAGATAATCATGCCAATGAGCACCCTCTGCCTTAGGAAGAATGATAGACTTTCGCCTTCTAAATTTAAAAGTTCAATAAATCTAAAGTTGTATTGACTTGATGTGAATGCTTCCTGAAAAAAAGCTGTGTATTCTGTGTGTGAAATTAAAGGAAACCAGTACCTTTGCTCCAAAAGGATACAAATCTAAGTATTTTTAAAATCGGCACTTTTTATGGGAAAAATTTTTAGCACCTGTTTTTTCATAGTCGGAAGGTGCTGCATGAATGTTGTTATCCTAAGATGGTAGCACGGCGAAGAACAATCTTCAGTGGTTGAATTTTACATGAATGCTTTCAAGCTTTCAATGTGGTGGCAATATCCTCTAAAACGGCAGCAAAAATGATTACAGCGTTGAGAAAATTTCTCCAGATCTCTTAAATAAATTTGGACGCATTTTCACAAATCTGTTCTGCAGTGAAATCCGTGTGTTAAAAAGACAGGCAAGGGAAGTGTTATTAGAAGGGTTCCTGTGTGAGACTCTGGTAAATTTTCGTCCTAAAAATCCAAATCACAGTCCTGTTGGGTCAGGTGCATGACATCATCCTATAAATGCCTTTATTTTCCCTACACAGATTGTTGGAAGTGTCCCTACATGTATGGTAATATTCTTCCTTTCAGTGCTGTCAGAAATACCCCAAGTGAATGTTTGGCTCTCTTGTATAAAACTGGCNCCCTGCTCATCAGTGCCATAAGTAAAGAAATTCATAGGTTATTCGTGTTGATCTGTTTCATTGCTAATCAACAGAAATAATCATGTTGTTTGTAAAATGTGCCAACTTTAACATATCAACTTGGAGTGAAGAAGAAGCATAGCCAATTGATAAAATACTACGGTCTTGTCTATATTGAAAAATTCTGCCTGTTCTGGTGTTTTCCAGCCAGTGGCCAGTTTCACTTTGTCGTTGAATAATATAGGAGATGCCAACAAGGAAAGTGTGCTTCAGCTGAACGCAGAAAATGAGGGATACCGGTACTACTAATAGTTGCCTCGAGAAACGAGAACAAGCAAGCTGGTGCCCTGGGGCCTGTTTCATAAAGTGATTTTAAGCTAATGGTACCTTTAACCAAATGGAAAATGCATTGAAGTTAATGGTACCATTAGCTTAAAGTCACTTTATGAAACAGGCCCCAGGTTGTTGTGCATTATAAAGATGAGCCCAACATGATGCTACAACCATACAATATTCATTTCATTGCTGATTTTTACTCGGGTGTAAATTTCTGCCTTGTGTAATCACAGTGATTTACATAAACGTACTTCGTTTGACAGGTACTTTGGAAGAAAATTCAGATTGCAAGTGGTGTCAGTATAACTGAGCTTCAAGTCGAGTTTGCTCAATATTGAACTGATGCCTGGTGGTGTACATTGTGTTTGTTAGAGTTATGGTTTGATTGCCTCGTCCATCCATCAGAGTGTTCTGATACTTTTGGACATGATTTTTCGGCAATTACCATAAACAGTTTCAAGTCAGTGAAAGTTGGATGATGAGAAAGATCATAAAATGCAGGGGCTTAGCTATCTGTTAATGGCCTAGGGGGCAAAATTGCTTGAGTCTGGAGGGCGATGCCAGAGGGGGGTCTGGGGGTCCTCTCCAGAAAAAAAATTGAAAGTCTACATCCTCTCAGATGCATTTTCCCTATATCTGTCACCAGAATAACTTGGCTTGAAGAGGGGAAATGACCTTTTAGAGGAAAAATTTGTTTTGTCCCCTTTTGCTCTGGTGGGGCATCTGCCCCCTTCCCCTGCTAGCTACGCCCCTGAAATTCTTTCTCTATTTGGAGAGGTGGACGTACGACAAAACATAAATAAATCACTTTATCCATTATGATGCTTGTTGATCATTTTGAATTCATGTAGATATTCCTCAAGCGTGCAGCTCTTCAAGTGTGGTCTTTTGCACTTTATAAATTCAGGGCAGTTTTTGCGGGGGACATCCCTAATCTGACCTGGTACAGTGTGGCATAGGAATGGGTGGTTTTGGTTATTCTGGGGTGCTTGTCTGCGATATGTAAGGACAAATTCTGAAAACTTAGTCAGGGGATGCTCTCTCTCAAAGCCTAAGAATTTTCTGGATGTAACAAAACAGTGTGTTCTTGAAATTATGATCTGTAAATTGTAAATAAGACCTAAGTATTATATTGTAGTGTAGGATTTTATATGGCACACTCCTGCGTTGTTTTTTCACTCGTGGGAATATCTCATTCTTGTATGAGCTAACGACAAAAAATAAAAAGATGAGAAATGTCTAGCTTTTAGAATTGGTGTTCCTTTCTTCGGTCTTTGGGTGCGTATTTTTAGCTCACCTGTGAGCTGTAGTCGTCACACGGTGTCCGTCGTCGTCCGTAACAGGGCACGTCGTTTCGTAACTGCTGGGGCTATAATATAGGGAGTTTGAGAAATCAAACGATAAACGTGAACTTTACGACAACGTTATTTTTCATACTGCACATTCACTAGATTTTATATTGCATTTTCGGTACCAAAAATAACGTTGCCGTAAAGTTAACGTTTATCGTTAGAATTTCTAAACTCCCTAATAAGCAAAAACCCGTGAATATATAAAGCGTCCGTCTTGATACTGAGATGCCAGGAAATCGCGTCTATACGGCCTTTATGGCTCCAGCCTCGGGTTGATGGGGCCTGGTCATGCCTAGGGGTGTGTGAGCTAGGTTGATGGGGACGTGATCCCAGACAAGGCGTAGGGTGAGAATGAGTAAGCCAGAGGCAAGGATTGCAATGAAATGGCCAAGGTCTATATTTGTATAATAAGTGCAATAAATTATGTACAAAGGGGAGACGTTATAGATTTTCTAAATTTTCTGGTAGAGTAGACCCCGTCGGCGCGGGTACCACCTTCGGCGCCCGCCTGCAACAACCGCCTTTCAGCAGCCCCCCGCCAAAAATCCTAGATCGGCGCACTGCTGTCAATTAACACATGGATTACCAACAAGAAGAACAAAAACAGAGCGGACACAAATACCTACTCAATTGCAATTAATACTGATGGTTTTTTTGTCTTGATCCAAACTGTGAACTTCTTGGAATGGATGAATGACCGACGCGAACTAAACTGTCACACCTCGCCTCAGAAGACAAAATTTCTGTAGTACGCATGAGGTGTCATCAGAAAGGTTGATCACCAGTCGAGAATTTTGTTCACGGTTTGGGTCCATGACCACACCCCTTCGTCTAGTACCGTAAACAAAACCCACCCACCGCCACCCGACAGCCTTCTCGCGCTCGCGGATGTTTTCCCTCCGCGATTTTGGTCACGCGGCACCGGCGACGGGCTTGCGGTGCGATTGCGGCAATCACCTCCGGCCGACCGCAGGGGAAAGGAGTAAAGGCCAGTGTTCACACCAAAACCGCGCCGCAGGCCGCGACGGCGAAAAACGACGCGCGTTCACCGCCGGGAAAATACGTTCAATGGATTTTCAATAAAAGGGTCACGCCAAAGACGCGCGGCAAAAAATGACGCGCGCTCGCCGCCGCGCGTCTTTGGTGTGACCCTTTTATTGAAAATCCATTGAACTTATTTTCCCGGCGGTGAACGCGCGTCGTTTTTCGCCGTCGCGGCCGCGGCGCGGTTTTGGTGTGAACAGACCTTTAAAGGTTTTCACAGGCATTGGGATAATTAACACGCCATTTTATTGTAACTTAAACCATAGAAGGATTATAAATCCAAAAATAAACCCTGTGAAAACCGCTCCGGCGCCGCAAACCGCAGCGGAATCTCTTTTTAAGGCCCGTTTCCACCTGAGCGTTTTACGCCGCGTTTTGACGCTTCGCCCATTGTTTGGAAGCAGAGCGGCGGAAAATAACAAAAGATTTGACGCATCCACGCGGCGTAAAACGCTCTAGTGGGAACGGGCCTTTAGTCGGGCCTCTCTCATGCACACGAATCCCATCTGAGCGTCTGGACTAAAAAAATGTTGAATATTCAAATTTTCCTGGGGCGCGCCGCTTGCGCACAAGGTCCTTACGCACCAAAACCGCGCCGCGGGCCGCGACGGCGAAAAACGACGCGCGTTCACCGCCGGGAAAATAAGTTCAACGGATTTTCAATAAAAGGGTCACACCAAAGACGCGCAGTGGCGAGCCGCGTCATTTTTTGCCGCGCGTCTTTGGTGTGACCCCTTTTATTGAAAATCCATTGAACTTATTTTCCCGGCGGTGAACGCGCGTCGTTTTTCGCCGTCGCGGCCCGCGGCACGGTTTTGGTGTGAGACCTTAATGATGATTTACAAAAAAACCTGACCACTCGACTGTAAGAAGCACCCACGAAAATATGGACCTCCTGGAACCCCTCTTTCATAATTTCTAGAGTTTAGTCGGGCCTCTCTCATACACGAAACCCATCTCAGCGTCTGGACTAGTAAATGTTGAATTTTCAAATTTTCCTCGGGCGCGCCGCTTGCGCACTCTCAGTCTCTCAAGGTCCTTACACACCAAAAACGCGCGTAACGCCGCGGTTTCCGCCCACGTACAGGGTCACACCTCCCGCGTGAAACGCTGCATTTTTCGGGGCAAGCACACTGGATAACTACAAAAGTTATTTCGGGTGGCGGCGAGCGCGCATCATTTTTTGCCGCGCGTCTTAGGTGTGATCCCATTCATTGAAAATCCATTGAACCTATTTTCCCCGGCGGCGGTCAAGACGCGCGTGGTTTTTCGCCGTCGCGGCCCGCGGCGCGGATTTGGTGTGAAGGGGCCTTTAGTTGTGCCCCCCCCCAAGTGCCAATCGCTGCTGTGAGGCAGCTTCTGAACATTGTGCACCGCATCCTTCCCAATCAGCCAGCTCTTCAAAATGTTGCAGATCAGAAAACAAAGCAAATTAGCATGATACAGTCAGTGATATTTAGGCGAGGCCTTTTTTATTCGCAGTGGATGTATACCCGACCGTCGGTTCCCCAGTTCATAAAATTTTCTTGCGGACCCGACTGAAACTTCAACCAGTCGGGTCTCCAATTCATGGAATTTCCTTGTGTGGAACCGACTGAAATCTCAATCAGTCGTGTCTCCAATTTATGAAAATTCTTGGGGAGCCGACGAGATTTAGGCCTACGCGACAGAGAAACTCTAATGATTCCCCCAAATGAACGCATAGGTCCAGCAGCCTAGTGGTTGGCGTGCGTGGCTATCAAACTGGAGACCACGGGTTCGAATCCCGTCAGGACAGCTGCTCTTTCTATCAATTTTTTTGTAGTTTTATTTTTTCTTGTCGATTTGTTATCAATATCAACCCCGCGTGACTGTCAGAAAATGGTGAACTAAACCTTGCATTCTTGAGCCGGAATGATGAAAAAAATTTAGGCCCCCTAGACCTCTGAAAAATATTTTTCCTCAGACAGCAGCTGTCAACATTAACTGTAAAAGGAGAATATGCATGGGGACAATGGACTTTGTCAAGAAAAAAAATTAAACTAACCATTCCGATTATCATTTTCAAGGCCTTTGCAGTGCGCACTGTTGAAGTTACGGTGCAGAAAATTTTACATCACGGTCACTGTACGAAGAAAAAAATCATTCTGCACGCATATACGACCGTCGGGGCCGCAAGAAATGCTCTGTACTGGGGAAACGACGGTCGGGTCTCGTAGCTGATAATTTTGGGCTTGCAGCCACGACGAGTCGGGGCTCGAAGATATTAAATTAGGCTTGCAGATACGACCGTCGGGGCCGCAAGAAAAGCTCTGTACTGGGGACACGACGGTCGGGTCTGCAAGACAGCATATTTACTTGCGGAAACGACCGTCGTTTCTGCAAGACGAAATTCATTACCTGCGGGACCGACCGTCGGGTAAATATCCCCAGCCTTTTTTATTGACGGGAAGCTATTAGGTGTGAGTATGACCGCAACACGTGGCCTGTGTTCACTTCCGCATTCCCTCACTTCATTGTGTCTACGCGTTAAGATGAATGAAAAAATCATAACCTAGTGATGAAACTCTGTTCATGGGTGAAATATGTACTTTGTTACCGATATACGTCATTTACATAGAATGTCCCTCTATCAGTTTTAGTTTATTTCTCTAAAATCCGTTCTTGTGGTGATTTCGACAGAGTCGCACGTGTTCTAGTGTTTACAAAAGAGCCAACCTATCAGGGGAAGTTTTGTCTAGCCAATAGTATTCGAGCAAACATTAATATTCAGCCCAATCAGCGCCCGAGATAAATAACCAATCAGAATCAACCATTCTTTGTGACTTCCAGCCATTCACAGTCCACGTGACGTAAGCACTGGTATAAAACCAATCTGGGTAATTTATGCATTATACCAGAGTTCGTTGCGACAGTTTTGAATTCCAGAGACAGTGCAAGGTGAGTTTACACGTGAAAATGCCCGTTTTCTCTTATTTCTGTATCGCCTGCTCTTTGATTACGTCCCTAAGTTAACTCAGTATTGATTGAAACTAAAGATATGTCGCCGATTGTCACCGAACTGTGGCAAACTGAAAATATTAATGCAGTTCTTTCGCCATGTTCCCGGTCGGTTCATTTGCATTGTTTATCTGCCGCCATTTCAGTGTGTGTCTGTTCTGTATGTCGCCCGTTTCCGTCTAGTCTCGGCCTGTTCATCACGTTTATAATGCTAAATTCCTCCATAAAGCGTGTTCTCTAATGTGCATTTATATCTTTCTAATGAATGGAAGTCATGCAAATCGAAACATTTGCCTATTTTGTCTGGAATTTCTGTTTTTCCTGACCATGTTGATACTGGGTTTTCCCGCGCGGGTTGCATGCAATACCCTATGCCTATGTACACAATGTATGTACAAAATGTACAGGGCTATGCACGCCGCCTGGCATGTTCGACAGGCAGCTGACAGGGTATTAGTAACGTCCCCATTGACCAGTTGACTAATTTCATCACACTAGACTAGGCTACGTTTAGGCATACGTGCGGGGTCCTACTATTACTAAATTGAGACAACAAGCGTCAAGTTGAGACAACTTGAGACAACAACCCCATAACTTGCGTCAACAAGGTTTTTTCACTTATTTTTTGCCAATTAACTATGAGAAAGTTCAATTTACATATGGGTCATTCCACGAAGTTCATGTAATGTTACGCACGACCCTGTTTTATGAAATAAATTCGTTACCTACAACTGGATTGCTAAGTGTTGTTGTGATTTTTCTTCCTTTCCTAAAGTAGAAATAAATCAAAACTACTTTTAAAGTACAATTCCACATTTGTTTTTGTAATCACGATGTCAATCAGCGTTTTCACTGTTTGACAGAACGTTTTTTGTGACGTTTTCTGTAAGCTTCCACAAAATCAACTAGTACGATGCCTAAATAGTTGAAGAAACGCAAGATTTTCGGCTGGGGTGTAGCACAGTAACCCATCTTTCAAAATCATGTTCCCAAAGTATTGTTGGTATAACCATTTTTTACGTACTTCACGATAAAAATGGATATGACGTGCGTAATCTTTGCTGTCAAACATTGTTACGCACGCCAGCTGATCAGTAAGTCACGGAGTCAACAATTACGACTGAATTGAGACTGTCGTAAAACATTGTTATAGCCTCTGTGTAAAGAAAAAATAATTCAACGGCAGATGAATGTTAGAAATATTTAGAGGTGGCACATTTTTGGAAAAATTTAATTTTTCATGTCAAAAACATGTTCACACGACCACCTTCAATTTTTCTCATTTTGTAACTCATGCATGTTTAACGACATGCAAGCATACCAGCATGTTCGTG
>NMRB01003401.1:0-28755 GCA_002633025.1 Notospermus geniculatus | reverse complement strand
TACTGTAAAACGGGAAATTTTCGCGGACGTTTTAATTTTGCGGTCTTTGCGGTCCTATCACATCCGCAAATTTAATACGCGTAAACATTTTATCCATTCAACATTGTCGGCACGACCGCAAAAATAAGACACAATTTGCATTAATGCTAGTACTTGCCATTAAATCGCGCTGAAACTTGCAACTCGGTAAACTCCACATTCAGAATTGTGTTCTGATCATCCGATACTCGCGTTGAAGATGAGCCGGCCGTCATTAGCAGTAAATACTTATGGTCCCATACCAGACACAACAAAGCAACGTGGTCAGTCTCCAGTCAAAACAAGAGCACATGGAACTTCGGGGCTCTTGAAACTGCTTGTATTTATGAATGAAACTGCTTCCCATAGAGGATGATGGTGGCCTGAATGCCGGGAAATCACGTCTATGGCTCTGTGAATTTGTTGCAATGCATTTTAATTTTGCGGTTTTTGCGGCGCCGAGCTGTCCGCAAATTATAAAGGCGCAAAATATTATTCTGGGGCAGAAATACCGAGGGTCCGCGAAAAAAACCATCCGCAAAAATTTCCCGTTTTACAGTAGTTAATTGGCAAAAAATAAGTGAAAAAACCTTGTTGACGCAAGTTATTGGGTTGTTGTCTCAAGTTGTCTCAACTTGACGCTTGTTGTCTCAATTTAGTAGGACCGTACGTGCGTGATTTTTTTCAGGCAGTTTATTTTGTTTAGGGTCAAGTTTTATAAATTTGTGTGTCATGCCAACTGCCGGGTGATTTTTGCATCTAGATTTTTGTGCCAGATTAAAATGTGGGTGATCACGATCACCATGATCCCCCGAGTTTACCCTAGTGAACAATTCGTGAAAGCAAATTGTTGTATTGCAGCCGATCCACTGGCTACAATTTTTCATCGTTACCTGAATAGGGTAAAATCTTCTGTTAATATTTATGTGTCCTCTCCTTGATTGCAGGTAGGCCTAGAGAAAACGAAAAATGGCCCGAACGAAACAAACGGCTCGTAAATCCACAGGAGGAAAAGCCCCGCGTAAGCAGCTTGCCACCAAAGCTGCTCGTAAGAGTGCACCATCAACTGGAGGTGTCAAAAAGCCTCACAGATACAGGCCTGGTACCGTCGCCTTGAGGGAGATCCGTCGTTACCAGAAGTCGACTGAGTTGTTGATCCGCAAATTGCCATTCCAGAGACTTGTCAGAGAAATTGCACAGGATTTCAAGACAGATCTGAGGTTCCAGAGTGCAGCCATTGGAGCATTGCAAGTAAGTTCTCTACTAGTACTACCCCGGCCCACTAGGCCTACCTGAGAGTAGGCCTAGTGTGTTGTATAGTTTTGTTGATGTCTCCACATTTTGCCGCATTTTCTTCTGATCAGGCCATAATATAAATTTATTTACCAGTGATTGTAATTTGTTTTATCTTTAAATTGTTTCAATCAAAGAGCTGCAGTTTTCCTGTCTTGACAAGACAGGAAAACTGCAGCTCAAGTGCAAAACTGCAAATCAAGAACACAAGTTTTGTTCTTGATGGTGTTTAAATTATTCAAAGCCTACTCACTGTTGTCATTCATTGATCATTAAATGAAGTTATTTTTGTGTTCGTTTCAGGAAGCCAGCGAAGCTTACTTGGTTGGATTGTTTGAAGACACAAATCTGTGTGCTATCCACGCAAAGCGAGTCACAATTATGCCGAAAGATATCCAACTTGCCAGAAGGATCCGAGGTGAACGTGCATAAACCTTAGGGACTATAAAAGGCACATGATCAACATCCATCATCAAACGACAGGAATCCTTCACAAGCGTATAATTTTAGACCAATATTGACCTTTTCATATCACTATATAGAGAGGTTTTTTTTATCTGGGACTTAGCTAGTTCAATTATCATGTTGTCATTTTGTGGATTATGTTTGTAAGTTATTTTTGTGGTTCGTCTAGCCTTCTGGATGAGACTGTGGACCGAATCTTTCGAAAGAACTCGAGGATATCTTCGCCATTTGCGTCAAAAGGACATGCGGGACATTTCATTTCGATTGTACCAATTCATAAGTGAGCCGGCTTGAGTGTTCCCTGACTGACCGTGTCTTGATTTAGATGTTTTTGTCAGTGTGGGGACAAACCATGTGCAGGGACTGGCAGAATTTCCAAAACTAGCGATGCGCACAATAAGATGTTTCCACCAAGTTTCGTATTATATTGTCGCCTGAAGTGATTCCAGTCATCTGAAGATGGATATTATATTTGTGCAATCAGGAAAGAGACCTTCACAAACATATTGACATATTTTGTAATATATGGGATTGCCAAGTCCCGCAGTGTAATACTGATGGTTTGTCTCAATATTCTGACAGGAAACTGACAGCTCTGCTCCAGAAGGCCGATGGCCAATTTTTCATTGTAAATCTGGAGCATTGTCATGTTGTGTCATGGTCATTCAGTGTATCATAGTACCATAGTGTGTCATTCATTATTACTACTAGCTCTATATTTTGTACTTTGTCCATGTAATGTAATGAATGTTTTAACGATCTATTTAAAGCTGATTGTTCACGAAAATTTGGACAACAGAAATTATCTCAGGATTTTATGAAAACGCAGCCAGGAGTAATAGTTATGAATATACCTACTGAATACTGTACAATATGTATCTTACCAATACCATCAGTACTGTGTGAAAAAATATACTTAGAAGCAGGGATCAAAGTTCATATTTCGAAAAAGCAGATTTTGGCGAAGAGGCGAAAAAGTCAAGTTATACACTATACAAAATGCACTAGGAAATCAATTTTTGGGTCGCAATTTACACAAAATGGTCATGAACTTTGAACCCTGAGAAATGACATCGTATTGATTGCCATCAACTGTTTTGCTTTCTGTTTGTGGTCAAATGTAAGGGCTGGCAAAATGTGTTGGGAGATGTTGTATTGACTTACTTTTCTCTCTGGACACCTGCATACTTAAACGAACCAGACCTACATGTATTCAGAAAAAAAGTTATCATTAATTTTATAATGAACTTTTAGGCAAATTCATCATCAGCTGCTTATCTCCAGTGTAATCAAGAGTTAAAAGAATACCGTGTCAGCTGTTGAAGACAACCTGATTATTTCATCTCAAATCAATGGGAATGCCAATATGAAATCTCCCTACGTTACATTATGTTTGGATTGGAAGAAAATAAGCAGCAGTGTTGTAGTGTGGTGTCTGGCCGGCACGGTTTTAAGAAATAAAAAACATCATAAATGGTAAGCTGTAGTTGCTGTGTTTCACTGGAAATACCTTGCTTCGGATGTCTGTCTGACCTCATGACCTTGGAGGATAGTGCTGAACTGGTAAATAGTTGATTTCTAAATGCAATGGTGTGTGGATTGCAATGGTAGATTTCTGATACGGTCTGTTATGGTGAAATCACCATTTAGGCTTGTGGAAGCTGGATATCAAATTAAATGAAGTAGGCCTACTGGTACATCAATCGTGTAACTTGGTGTCATTGATGTCAGCAGAAGAATGTCATCACAACTTCGTTCCTTCTGCAGGAGTTGGCGGTTGGAATAAAGCAGGTGAGGCCACGGTCACAGGTGTCACTAGTGGTTTAAACTACTGAAATGAAACTGACATCCCGGTCCTGATCAATTTCCCACACAAAAGGCATCCTTTGTCTAGGACCACAGGTTTTGGTGTGCTGCCCTCTATCATAGCTAGGATCTCCATTCCTATTTGGTCTTTCAAATGGACAGTGCTTGTGGCAGAGTTGCATTTCCAAACACCATAGCCAGAAGACTGTTGAGGCAGTGTGCTTGGGTCCCCATTCCGATTCAGTTGATGAAGTGGCCCTGCATGACTTACATTGCCCTAGATTCATTGTGACCTCGTCAATTTTTAAGGCCCACTACTACGGCACTAGACTAATTTTTCAGCCTTCCATCAATACATGAAGCTGCCAAGAGGAAAAAAATACCTGGATCCTTAGCATGTATGAGTGAAGAATGAAAGACAAGGGAGCTAAATATCAATTTATAGTTATTTATTTTGAAATCACAATCATACATGTATACTTACATCCGTTCACAAATTGCTCCCCTTTATAGGTCGTCTAATGAAGACTGGGTGAAGAACAAGAATGGGACACACAATAAAATATTTCATCCCTTCATGTGATGATATCAGGATGTTAAAGATAATGTATCACAGGTATTTTTGCGGGCCATACATTGTTTATTTACATTTTGTTTCTTTATTCCTGGCTTTCTTTGTCTTATGAGTAAATTGTTGGTGGCATGCCCCTCTAGAAATGCTGTTGATTCCAACCCAAAAGTCCAAGATAACAGAATGTAAACATCCATGTTTACAAACATAGAATCTAAACAATGAAGTCCTGATACATTATCTTAAAGATAATATATCACGACTTCATTGTTTACACTTAATTTTTGTAAACATGGATGTTTACATTATGTTATTTCGGACCTTTGGAACATGCCAACCCGCCAAATTGAATATTTTCAGTATCAAAAGAATTTCTAGAGGGGCATGCCACCAACAAATTACTCATAAGACAAAGAAAGACGAGACATAAACAAACAAAATGTAAATAAACAATGATTTTCGTGGCCCGCGAAAATATCCGTGATACATCATCTTTAAAGTCCACAAATATCCTGGATCTCCACGTGTGTATTGGCTATGTCAAAAGATTACGAGCGTTATCAGAGGGCAGAGCGATGTCACAACCCTTGGTAGTCAAGATGACAAATATGAATTTAGTCCTGGTTCAACTATCAAACACGGAGTAACAAGAGGTGTCACTTCTTGGAAAGAGTTTTTATTTAGACAAACAACATTATCACATTCACAACAACTCAATCCTGAACACGTCGCGCAGTAGGTCCCATATCTCTTATTTCTTGGAGGCGTTCTTCCAAAGCCCCTGTATCCTTTCCATGTTCACGATTGTATGCAATATTTACTTTCAATTGTTTTTCTTCAAGTCCAGGGATCCTTTGATAGAGACTGGTATTTAATTCCTCATCAATGTCATTCTCTTCCCTGAGTATACAGAAGTAAATAAGCACTGCTGACACACTCAAAATAACTGAGAAAAATTGATATGGTGGTGCATTGTTTTTTACGTATAGATTTTCCCTAGCTCGCCATGTCCTTGCATCACTTGTGGAGAATTTTATCGGTTCATCCAGTGGATCAATCTTTTCTGTTGACTTGGACCTGGCAAAAAGTGACGAGGTATGGAAATAGCTTGCGTGTCCTTGATTTTTAGGCCTGGAAAAAGAGAATACATCCATGAAAATATAATGAATACCATCACTATCACATGCTTTCACTAGACCTTAGCTGTATTGTTCAAGTCGTAGCTTCTTCTGCGACGACCAATGTATTGTATAGGGAACAATGGTAGACGGGGGACAACTACAACTATTACACCGCCCCTCTGCTGCTTGCTCTCATCATTTACCAAGGGCAAGGTGGCTATACGTCAGAAGATACCGTCAACATGCCAACAGAAAACCTACCCCCAGAAAAAAAGATCATTTTCAGTTGATTTACTGCATTTCTGGATGGAGACACATGTGTTCTTGCCGATTTTTCGACCAAAATTCAACACTCGAAATGATGAAAGCTTGCAAGAGGACGCCATGTTGATTACAAAATTCCTTGGGGACGAGGTTGCTTGATTGTGTAACCAGCATATTACACAATTTACGATGTATTTTTTCATTTTTTCCGCTGTTATTAGATGATTTTGAGGATATAACATCATCATTTGATTTTAGAATGCCAGAACAATCCTTCGAAGCGAGACAGGTCTGCGACTATCAACCTCAAAAAGAGAAATGTATGCTTCTGTACAAAATGTATACCAAAATGTACAGCCTTTCCCACCTGGGATCTGCGCTGGCACTTCTCACGCGTAGCTGTGCACGAAAATAGAGGCAACATTTTCGAATTTTATTTCTTTCAAATTTTCATGTTTTTAAAGCAGACACAACGTGCATTTCTCAAAAGAGGTAGGCCTCACATCATTTGTGAGACAGGACACATATTTATGGTTCCGTTTGGAACTCAGGCATTTCGATTTCCTTGGCATAATACATGATAATAGGGCCTAGAGAGGAGGGACACATTGACCATACACTGATACACTACAGTGGACCAGGCACCAGTTCTAGACCAGAGGCAGACCAGAGCATGATGAGCTGGTGGTGAGAAGCCTATACTGTACTCGCTCATCCCATGAATTTGCACGGAATTCTTGTCACTTCAAGCAAAAAACTTGCCCAGACATTAGCAACTTGTACTCTGAGTCTGAACAACAGGCTGTGGTTTGATGGGCGGATCCTCTGCTCTCATACAAAGAAAGTTTCGTTTCAAACTCAAAAATATCGTTATTGTTCCACAACGTTGACCCCGTCGTTGTATTCTACCGGTAAGGAAATGAAGGTCCTCAATGTCGCAGAGAAGAACGATGCAGCCAAGTCCATTGCTGATCTTATGTCACGTGGTGGATATCGCAGGGTGAGTTCTTACGTTTCCCATTCTTCCTTTTGATCTTTGCAAGGCTAGAACAATAATCAATTCGAGTAGCCTACTGTATTGGCATCTTAGCTCTGAGCTAGCTGGATGGAATCCAGGAAGTAACTTTTAGGGTGTAACTAACTTTATCAATATAAAAAAATATATTAAACTCATGTGCTGTTCATTCATGTCACGGTCACCTCTACAGTTCTATCAGTATAAATCTCTGATATGATTGGTGTAAATTGTTACTGTAATATGTAATTTCATGCTTCAGAGAGAGGGCTTTTCAAGATTCAACAAAATCTATGAATACAATTACCATCTTCTTGGGCAGAACTGCACAATGACTATGACCTCAGTGTCTGGTCACCTGCTGAATTTTGAATTTGCTGGCCAGTACAAGAGATGGTAAGTATGCCTTGATAAGCCTATAAAGCCTTTGATCTTTCATTTTCTCTGAGATCTCCCTGAACATTATCTTTGTAAAAGTACGTTGTTTGTCTGTTTTACGGTACAGCCTGACAAAATCAGATCCTTGTCAATTTTCTCCTGTCAGTGTCATGTATGGAAACTGAGCTCTTGTTGGATAATTGGTTGATTGGTGTCTATGTCATTTTGTCATCTTATTTTGGTTTAAATTGATCAGTTGAAGAAACTTTAAAATACATTTCTCTATCTGCATTTTTAGGCATTCTTGTAACCCAGTGTGTTTGTTTGATGCTTGTGTCCAGAAATTCTGTCCAGATGATTTTAAAGATATCAAGGTATGTAAATGTTTTATTGAAGTTAGGAGTAGGGAGTTCTGTCAGTGTCAGGAGCCAGACACTACCAGTAAACATGAATAGACAACAGCAATTTTTGCCCATGAGGCTGGGAAATTTACAGAGATGTATGTACGGAATGGACCATAGCTGATAAAATTTCCATGCCACAAAGGCAGGTATTCATCTAACCAAACTTTGTGTACATTGTTCTCTTCATGTACAAACAGTGTCATTTAAATGTCACTCCTACAAAACCTGGATTTCAATTAAGAATGGGTAAGGAACAGATTCTCTTTGATTTCAGCGGACGTTGGAGAGGGAAATTCGTGGATGTTCTACTCTGGTCATATGGACAGATTGTGATAGAGAGGGAGAAAACATAGGCTTCGAAGTAATTCAAGTCTGTAGGGCAGGTTGGTGTCGCTGATGCGTAATAATATCTGTTAACATTATAATGTAGAAGAATCATCGTTCTACATGTACAAAAAACTGTAGGACAATCATGTTGCGCAATTTTTGACTCAATGTTCAGACATTATGAGATGTTTGACCAGATTTACTGTAAAGTAACATACCAGTAATTGCTGTGTTGTCCTCATTTCTATCAGTCAGATGATTACTCAATACATGTACTTGGAACTACCGGTAGTTTTCTGGGGTTAATTCCTTTATGAAATTCACATTTTTTTTAGATTGAATAGCATAAATTTAGTTTTAATCCTCCTTTTTTGTTCTCAATGAAATTTATTGTATTATCCCACTTTTCTTCATTTCAGTAAAACCAAATATCAGAGTGTTGCGTGCAAGATTTTCTGAAATCACTCCACGGTAAGAGTTCAAACCTTCCAAATTTAGCCGTACTGATTGAACATCATCATGTTTGAAATATCTCAAGTTCATTTATCACATTGAAACATACATTGGAAGTTATACTGAATACTGCTCATGGAATCCTGACTTGGCTTGACATGTACACACCAGTACATGTCCTAAAAGTAGAATGGACTTCTTCAAATCAAAAATGGCATGCTATAGTGTGCATTTACTATTGTGATATACAGTGATTTATGCACATGTGCATGCCCCTCAATGCTTTGATGAATGAAATGTGGACATTTAAGTGCTAGCAAGTATGATCCACTGTTTCTCTTTTAGAGCGATTGATGCGGCATGTCGTAATCTTGCCCAACCTGACCAGAACACGAGCGATGCCGTTGATGTCCGTGTTCAGAGTTAGATCTTAGGATAGGTATGTGACACAGAGATGATTATTCTGTGTAATTGCACCTCACCTCCCATTGGCTTTCTTTTGACATTCGCACTGAAAGTCATTTACATGTAAGCTGCAGAGTTGCAGTTGTTAAACTGAATTCCAGGTCAGCATCAAGGGCACACGTAAAATCTGATGTTCTTAGGTGTACAACTGATACACGCTTATGATCAGTTGAAAGTATTAGATTTCAGTGTCCTTATCAGGAGGTGTCTTACATTGTACACTTGGTCTGTGCGCGGATTTCATTCATTCGTCTTTTCTCAATTTTCTAGGTGCTGCATTTACTCGATTCCAAACTATGAGGTTACAGAAGGTCTTCCCAAATGTGCTTGCTGAACAGTTGATAAGTTACGGCAGTTGTCAGTTCCCAACACTGGGTTTTGTTGTTGAACGTTACAAACAGGTCGAAGCTTTTATTGCGGAACAATTTTGGAAGATCAGAGTCACACACCAAGTGGAGGAAGGCTTAGCTGAATTCAATTGGAAAAGGTGCGTACTCAGGCGCGGATCCAAGGGGGCACTCGCACCCGGTGCATGCCCCCCTTTGGCCAACAAATCTGTAGAATCGACTGTGAAATTCTGGAACTTGGTGCAAATTTCAATGTTCCTAGCACAGGACGCTCCGTCTTTTCCCAAATCCTGGATCTGCCCCTGGTACTTTTCGCAGACACTGAAGCAGTGTGTTGTTGAAAGATGTCCGAAGGACAACCAGAGTGTGCGTGTTCAGGATCGTGCTCCTCGCACAACTCGTGTTCTCAAAAAGTGTTTCCTTCTTTTCAGAGTCAGGTTGTTTGATCATCCTGCTGTTCTGGCTCTCTACATGCACTGCCTGGAGGTAATAGGGACTTCCGGCAAGGCTCCGTATCGTCGATCCGTATGACGTATGTCTTTAATAGAAAATGCATTAGCTCGATACGTCATACGTGATACGGATCGACGATACGGAGCCTTGCCGGAAGTCCCTAATAATACAGTTTTTCTTGTTGGTATTAGTGTACATGTACCAGCAGTTTTACAACTTTGCAGGACCATGGTCGTCACCAGGGGGGTTGGGGGTGGGGTTGACCCCCCTTTTGGCGAACATTGTCCTCACATTCAAAGCAGCTTAATGCAGCTGTGGGCATTGCAAGAGGGGCCGAAACACATGATGTAACTGAAACACACGGATCTGAACATGTACATGTATCAATATTTGATTTGTGAATGCAGTTTTCATATACATGTATATTTTCATGTATATTCAGTCACCATGTGCAACTGTCGTCGATGTCAGGAGCAAAAGTAAAAGTAAATGGAGGCCAACAGCACTTGATACTGTGGTATGTATTTGGTTCTGTTTTTTTCACTTTGTAAATTATCATCTAATCAAAAGCTGCCCAAAGGAATTCTTGAAAGAGCTGTGCTGGTGTTCAATACAGTGGAACCTCTCTTAACGGACACCTCTGCCAGGAGGACACCTCTCTATTAAGGACACGCAAGTTCAGTCCCAAATTGACCATTTCTATTCATTTTGACCTCTGTAATCAGGACACCTCTCAATTAAGGACAGCATTTGTCAGTCCCAGAGGTGTCCTTAATAGAGAGGTTCTACTGTATTTGTATCATTTGCTGAATTAAAAGGCTACATTTTCGGTGTTTTTAGTGTTGAGTTCTCCAATTTAGCACCGCAAATAACCATATGTGACCCGCCACAACAAAATGAGTCTGAATGTGCACAGAAGAAGACAGAAGATGACACCAGACAACGATCACAGAAATCGACGAAGTCAAATTTCACAATGGGCCGACAATCCTGAAATCAACAAACCGTTGGTGTCACCTTGGACATGTTGGGTCTTCTTCTGTGCGCATTCTGACTCATTTTGCTGTGCCGCGTCGCATATGATATTTTTTTTCTGACAGGAACTTGAGAAGCTTGCATCGAGGAAGTTGAGGATTAACGCCAAGGAAACTATGAAGATTGCTGAAAAGTTATACACCAATGGATTCATCAGTTATCCAAGGACGGAAACTAACATTTTCCCGAATGACTTTGATTTAGCTGGTCTTGTACAGAATCAGACACAAGATCCCAACTGGGGTGGTAAGTATGAAATCACATCAGAATCTGCACGAATTTGAGTCAAGATTATTTTCAGCAACTGATAAAAATCTTGTTGGACTGTATAATGAGAAGCATATATTTACATGTATTCTTGTCTAAAACCAATTGGATTACTCGCAGGGTGCGTAGGGACAGCTCGTTTAACCCTTTCGCTGCGGGTGACCGTCATGACACGTGCGGAGTCCAGTACGGGTGAAGTGCAGTGCACGTCATGCAAAATGTGTTTGATGATTGACACGCACGGGGCCCTAGTGTCTTTATAAATGGTATACGCACTTGGGAAACATTAGTTTGACCAGGATACAATAGATGGTGGTACTTTTGAATGTTTTTTGGCACTGATGGGGGAGTGGCGCCACTGGCGCTGCCAGTGCAGCATGGGGCGTGGCAGGTACAAAATGGCTGCTGCAGCGAAAGGGTTAACATGGGTCATTGAACCATCTTTTTTTGAAGATGGGGATTTGGCCTAGTGGTTCAGGCGTGCTGCCCCCGAGTGCTGGCGATTGATGCCTTATGCGAGGGTCCGTGGGTTCGAGTCTGGTAGGAAGCTACTAGTATGTCTTTCACCTTAGAAACCTGTTATTATTTCATGCCGCTTGTCTAAAACTACATGACTTTTCCAGATTTTGCTGCCAGAGTACTTGAACATGGTCCAAATCCAAGAAATGGGAAGAAATCTGACCAGGCCCATCCCCCGGTCCACCCAACTAAATACACCAACAATCTTCAAGGAAATGAGGCCAGGGTGTACGAATTCATTGTCCGCCATTTTCTCGCCTGCTTGTCACAAGATGCTCAGGGGATGGAAACGACCATTGAAATTGACATAGCTGAGGAAAGGGTAGGCTGTGGTGCACATTTTTTTCATATCATGATTTTGACTGCCTCGTATGATTCTGCATTACCATCATTTTCATGCTGTAGTGCACTGGTGCATGTACTTGTACATCTACATGAACATGTATGTACATGTACATGTGCATGTGGATATGATAGACAGTTCTGAGAAATGAAAGTACGGCATTATCAACTTTGTAGACAAAATTTGGTGGATTAAGCTTATAGCAGGAGAAAACCAGAGTGCCGGGAGAAAACTTGCGCTGTCAAAGTGCGACCTCTGTAAGGCTGTGTATCTATAGGCTGTTTGCTTGTGGTGTTGTGGCATTGTCACGTGATTGTGACCTGCAATGAGCATGTTCATTCCCTTGAGGGCATATGTGCCGTGAACAATGGGAAAGGTTCGCATGGTACAGCCTATGGGAACAACAAATAAGTCAAACAAAGATTCATTGTCCATGTGATGGGCCACAAGCGAACAGGCGAACAACACTGTGGTAGATCCTGATGTGACCCTTTATCAGTGTTCGCAACCAAGTTATGCTGGTGAGGGAAACGAGTTTGGTACAGATAAGCCACCAGTGAGAATTATCATTTCCAGATTTACTGCTAGCTCAGATACGTATACCACACCACCTGCTAGTCCGTTGCCTCAGTTGAACACTAATGACGGTGTGCATGGTAGCAAGAAGAGGANGATGCTCGTGCCCCGGTAGACATTGTTTACATCGATTTCTCAAAAGCTTTTGACACAGTGCCTCACCGTCGTCTGTTGTTGAAGCTCAGGTCATTGGGCGTGGTGGATCAGCTACTCAGTTGGATAGAGGATTTCCTCAGGGATAGAACGATGTATGTTTCAGTAAATGGTGTTACTTCAGCTGCATCAGCAGTTAAGAGCGGGATACCTCAAGGAAGTGTGTTGGGCCCTTTGCTTTTTGTTTTATATGTTAATGACATTCCATCGTGTATCACCTCGCCCGCCTGGATGCTTGCGGATGACCTAAAGATTGTGCGTCGGGTCCTATCCCCAAGTGACAATAGGATACTGCAGCAGGATATTCATCAGCTGTGTGAGTGGTGTGCCACCTGGCTGTTGAGCCCCAATCCTTCAAAATGCAAAGTTATGCACTTGGGTGTAAACAATTCTAGATACGACTACGATATCACCTTCAGAGACGCCAGGTCGGTCATCATAGCTACTGAGAGTGAAAAGGACCTGGGAGTACTCACCAATGCTGATTTTACTTTCAAGGAGCATGTGGATAGCGTTATTAGTACGAGCAACAGGATATTGTGGTCAATAAGGAGGACCTTTTCTTCTAGGGACCCCTTTGTTGTCAAAAGATTGTACACATCCATGGTGCGACCTTACCTTGAATACTGCAATGCTGCCATCATTCTAAGGAACAAGTCTGATCGTGTCAATCTTGAGCGGGTTCAGCGAAGAGTTACCAAGATGATCCCTGCTTTTCGGAACTTATCATACGCCGAAAGACTTGAAGCTTTGGACCTGCATTCACTGACGTACCGGAGGGACAGGGGCGATATGCTCCAGGTGTTTAAATACTTAAAGAACTTCAGTTTAGGTGGAGAGCCACTTTTGCCGGTTGCAGTGAGTAATAGACAGATGAGGGGTCACTCATTGAAGCTCAGGAAGGACCGCAGTAGATGTGACATTAGGAAATGCAGCTTTACTCAAAGAGTGGTCAACCCGTGGAACAATCTCAGTCCTGGGATTGTGGAGGTAACGACGGTTGACTCGTTCAAACGGCTTCTTGATCGCGAGTGGGCTAACAAAAAGTATTGCTTTGAATAGACATTGTGTCACGGGATAGTTCCTCGTGCACTCTAGCTATAGCATGTGGAAGTTACTTGTGTTTTGCTTGCTGCTGTTTGCTATGCTTGCTTGGCTGTATCTGCATTCTTGATCGCAAGTGGATTTACAAGTTTTTCTGCTTTGAATAGACATTGTGTCACGGGATAGTTCCTCATGCACTCTATCCATAGCATGTGGAAGTTACTTGTGTTCTGCTTGCTGCTGTTTGCTATGCTTGCTTGGCTGGATTTGCATTCCTGATCGCGAGTGGATTAATAAGTTTTTGCGTTGAATAGACATTGTGTCACGGGATAGTTCCTCGTGCACGGTATATACGTGTAGCATGTGGATGCCGCTGATGTTTTTCTAGATGTTGTTTACTATGCTCGCTTGGTTGGACATTGAGTGTTTACATCTATGTGGAACTTTGCTATGCTTTGCGGGATGACACTTTAATACTCACTGCTATTTCTTACACCCATATCGCACCTGCAATTGCCATGTTATTGCTAACGGAATATTGTCGTCACCGGCCAACAGGATTACCTTCGGCCTTAAGAAGATGATGATGATGATGATGAACACGGAACAGGGAAACACTGCACAAGCGAACAGCCTATGGATAACAGCCTAACAGGCCCATTCATGGATGTAATACTTGATGAACAGTACTGATGAAGATGAATGATTTGTGATGACCGTATTTTTGATGGGTCACATCCTGTAACCTGATCTGATCATCAATTTTATTTGATTTCAGTTCACGGCCTCTGGTCTGATGATCATAGCCAGGAATTACTTGGATGTTTATCCATATGATCGCTGGAATGCAAAGGTATGTGTCGAGAGTGGAGAGAGAAAATCCCAATTCATTGCTTTTCTGTTCACAATGACAGCTGTATGATACTGACAGCGCTATTATTACATCATGCATGTAGGACAGTTAAAGAGAAAGTTGGCAGCCTACGGTCACGTAAAGTTCAAGCCGATGGTATTTCTTTCTTTCAGATCATACCTGTAATGGAGAAAGGGCAACAGTTTATGCCAACTGCAATCGAAGTGAGTATTGTATGCCAAAGTTTGTTCTTATAGTGAACATTTGTCTACATATCACATAGGGCCCAGTACAGGCGTGAATCCAAGGGGGGGGCGCACGGGGCACGTGCTCACTTTTGGCCAACAAATCTGTAAAATCGACCGTGAAATTCTAGAAATTTGGAGCAAATCATTGAAATTCACCGCAGATTTCGATGTTCCTAGCACAGGCGCCCCCTCTTTTCTCAAACCCTGGATCCGTCCCTGCAGTGTACAATGGTCATTTGAGCTCCCGAGTCCTGAAAGTGGCATTCAAAACTAGAACCCATGACGACGAGGTAAGAGCCATTACTGTACAAACCTGCACTGGTGATTTTAAGGTAGATTACCTAATATCCTGTGCAATTCCAGATGAATCAGGGTGAGACATCCCCTCCAGCCCTCCTCACTGAAGCCGACCTGATTGCTTTGATGGAGAAACATGGAATAGGTGAGTTTTTAAGCAGCCACAGTGGTGTAGTGGTTTGGATCTCTGACTAGCGGTCAGAGAGTCCCGGGTTCGAATCTCTTGCCTTACTGGCCTCTCTCCACCCAGGTGTACAAATGAGTACAGGTTGGAAATGCTTTGATTGTATTGCTAATGGGAAACTCACCTGAGTTCTACTGAAAGGTTTCATTATAGATGGGGGGTAATGTGTAAAGTCAGATGAGAACCTCTATCATTGTTGATAACAGATTCGGTAAACCCAAACTTTAAAGCCCCACAGTATTGAATTTTACGGTATTTTCAAAATGTTAGGAGAGTGGAGGTTGAGGTCTCAGGGCCTCGTGAAGGTCTCCAAAATGCTTGCCTGATACTTACTTTTAATAACCAAGGCCTAGTTTTCAACAGAGAGTGAAAAAACTGCGTAGGGGAGCTCTAATGCATTGAGATAGAGCGCAGTACATTTTTACACTACGCTGACGTCGTGACGTCGTCAAGAATCGCGGCGACGATTTGCGTTTTTCAGATTCAATACAGTGGGGCTTTAAAGCCCCACAGTATTGAATTTTACGATATTTTCAAAATGTAGGAGAGAGCAGGAAGAGGTCTCATAGCCTTGGAAAGGTCCCCAAATTGCTTGTCTGATACATACTTCAGAGAATCAAGGCCTAGTTTCAGCACACATTACAAAAAACGACAGGGAGAGCTCTAATGTATTCAGATGGAGCGCGGTACATTTTACACTACGCTGACGTCGTGTACTGACGTCAAGAATCGCGGCGATGATTTGCGTTTTTCAAATTCAATACAGTGGGGCTTTAAACTTTTAAAAAACTTTTTGTGTTATTTTCTTGATATACAAACATATTGAGCTCTGATGTCCGTAGAATACCATCCAAGAGATTTGAATGTCTCCTGTGCTGGTACATGTACATGTAAATACCGTAGTCTGAACAGGTGGTCACTGTCATGTTCTGCACCCACCCTCATTAAGCTCCATAATCTTATTGAGAAGTCTTCAAGTTCTACGCCAGTTCCTACCGTGATCCTTCATCCCCTTTGTTTCATCGCTGCACTCCACTCTTCCAGGGACTGATGCCACTCATGCAGAACACATCGAAACCATTAAATCAAGAATATATGTTGGGTTGCAGCAGGATGGTAGATTTGTGCCAGGGGAACTCGGCATTGGTCTTGTTGATGGTAAGGTCTTGATTGTCCACAAGGACTACATTTACATGTAAGAATACATAGCCAGTTTTCAAAGTGTTACAGTCAGATATGTTTACTTTTGTGTGTCTCAGGTTTGGAAAGACTGGTCGATACCGTACTGCGATTTTAGCATTCTACTTGTATTAATTCAGGTTACGACAATATGGGGTATCAAATGTCCAAACCAAACCTACGCGCTGAATTGGAAGCTGATCTCAAACTGTAAGTTTTCTTGACTTCCTTGGTCATTCACACATTCTCTCATTCTTTCTTCCGTTTAACTACCTGTACATGTACACGTACAGCTCTGGAAAAAATTATTAGACCACCTCGGATATTTCCTGTCATTTCTCATTAAATAGGTCCCACAGAGTTTATTCAACCTTTTGTGCCACACTGTATTCAAGTATACTTATTACCAAGAATATATAAGTACCAAGAATGTACATGTACAACTTAGTAATCAATCAAACGGATGGGCATTAAGTTACTTTTTAGCTCACTCGTGAGCTTTTACCGTCCTGCGGTGTCCGTCGTCGTCGTCCGGCGTCCGTTAGCAGGGCACGTTTCGTAACCGCTGGAGCTATTGATCTGAAACTTGGTACATATATACCCCTAGGTCAGATGACCTATGACACCAAGTTTCGGTCCGATTCGATTCTTGGCTTGGCCTCCAGGTGGCCAAAACCAAAAACACAAAAAGTGCAATAACTCCTGAACTAATGACTGGATCGTCTCCAAATTTTTATCATAGGTGTGTCTAATTAGGATACATAACATATATAACGGGTTTTTGATTTGACCTACTTTTCAAGGTCACAGAGGTCAAAGTTCGAAAAAAGTGACGAACTTGCCACAAGTCCTCATTATTTCACCGAGCATCTTCATATCTTGCATAAACATGTATTAGAGGGGTACCTTCAAAACTACCGAGTTTCGGTCCGATCGGACATCCAATATGGCCACCAGGTGGCGTAACCTGAAAATCATCCAAGTGCTATAACTCAGGAACGGCTTGACCCAGAGTGCTCAAACTTGATATTTACCTCTCTCTAGGTGACCTTTACAAGCACGTCAAATTTCGGCGTGATTAAACTTCCAATATGGCCACCAGGTGGCATAACCCGAAAATCATGAAATGTGCTATAACTCAGGAACGACTTGACCCAGAGCGCTCAAATGTGCTATGTGGCTCCCTCTAGATGACCTTTATGTGCATGTGAAGTTTTGGCCCGATCGGACATCCAATATGGCCGCCAGGTGGCATTTGATAACCCAACAATCATTGAAGTCCTGCAACTTGGGAATGACCTGACCCAGATTGCTCATAACTGACATGTACCTCTCTCTGTCATTACACTGTTATGTCCAAACGAGTGAGCACATGGTCCACGGACCATTTCATTCTGATAATAGAGGGCGTATGGAAATTATAGGCCTTCTAATTAAATAACCAATGTTTAGATTTAACGGTTGTTGACTGAATTGTATTATTTAGAATATCGGCAATATTCTTTTGTAAAGTTACAGACATATTACTGGCGTACAAATATTTTTTGATTTTGGTGAAACCATGGATTTGTTGTTTAGGTCAGAATGCCCGACCCCGAGATCAAGTACGATATCAATTTGTCGAAAATATGGTCCATTCAAAACTACTCTGTAGCTCGGTTATTTCTGAGTGCACATAACTGCGGAAGGTGTCATTTTGTTGGTAATGACCTTCTCTACACAATAATCCTTCACAATTAAGATCCCTTCAGTTACAGGTTCACCAAAGGCAAATTAGTAAACTCACTTTTGGCACATATTTTGAGTTGTACATTCTTGGTACTTATATATTCTTGTTATTACTTTGTAAAAACCGAGCTTCAGTCGTAATTATAAGCATAAAGTCAGTATGATGCTATAAATGCTTTTCAAAGAATTTAGTTTCGATTAGAAGAGATGTAAAGTGGACAGCTGTCTACACAGTAAATGTGTGCACTTCTATCATAGTTGAATAGTTTTTTTTTTTCTTCAGGATATGTCAGGGAAGAAGAAACAGAGATGGTAAGTTTGAACATAATTTAATTGGTAATCTGAATAAAATGTACACATGTATGGACATCCACGTATAGGCCTACATGTATGTAGATGAATCAACCTGTCATTCTAAGGAATGTTGTGTTACTGTTGGCCTCTTCTGCACTGTACTGCTACATGTAAACTTCCATCCTGGTAGTCTACCACATAGTACATGTCACTTACATGTACACCTATCTATGCATGTACTCATTTCAGTTGTATTAAGGGAGCAGATAGAAAAATACAGAGAAGTATTTGTTCAGGCGGTTCAACAGGCCACGAAGCTTGATGAGGCACTATCGGAGTACTTTGGACAAGCACAAAATGTGAATCAAACAGGTGGGTCTGTTTTGTAAGCATATTACATGTATGTAATTTTTGCTCCTGGTTGCACTCTAAGGCCAAAAAATAAATGTTCTGTTTCTGGGGACCGTGCACGTCAGCTCTAACCCCTGCGTGTCAAGAGATTTTTATTCTTCATTTTTAACGAAATTTGCGATTTCTTAGACCCCCACGCCATCTGGTGTGAACAAAATAAGTACAACAAGCGAGTCGCTGAAAATCATCTGTAGAATTGCTTTATCATGTCTATCTACTTCCAAAATGGTGACCGACAGACAATAGCAGTGTCAACTTCAAATGTTTAAAGGCCTCCAACAGAGAAATACAATACATTTGATGAAATAAAAAACTTTTGTAAAAAAATTTTTTTAAAATGCATCACCGCATCAGTTTTCTTCTGATCCTGAAACCAGAAACAGAACGTTTATTTTTTTGGCCTAAACATGATCACATGTCAGTGCTTGTCTGTGAGAGAAGCTCAGCAGTACGCACCAAGACACTTCGTGTAAGAAACTTTAGCCTTTGTACCTTGGATTGAGTATAACTTTTGTGTTTGTCTCTGAATGATGTTTCATTTTGAGACTTGTCTTTTATTTCAAGATGTTCAACCCCAGGTGTCAACCCCTGTCATGCCTTGCCCTGTATGTAGACAAGATATGGTGCTGAAAGCTAAGAAGGACGGCAAGGGGTTAGTATGCTCTTCATGAGAGCTCGGCCTGGAGGCCTATCCATTTCTAGTGAAATCCTGCCAATCCTACATTGAAATAAAATCCTCTACTTGTGTGAGCCTAGTCTACCGGGCCTCTGACACTAATTTTATCACCTTCTGTCCCTGGAACCTGTGGTGATTTCTTGGCAAGTTCAGTAGACACACCTGCTGTGTTTGTGTGAACATGATCTTGTTAAGTATACGTAGTTTTTTTTTGTGTCAGATGCTTCTTGACTTCTGGCCATGTTGCACTCTTTTCAGATTCTTCGTGTCATGTATGGGGTTTCCTGACTGCAAAACTGCTATCTGGTTTCCAGAAGGTGTGTTGTCAGCTGAAGTTACGGATCACATTTGTGAAACTGTAAGTTTGACAGGTAGTTCGCATGCAGCGTTGCCTTCGAAAAATTTCAAAGATGCCAAATGTAACCAAAGTATAGCTTACAGCAAATACTACTGACTTGTTTCATCTATGTCACTCACATCGGTAACTAGAGTGTTTTTCTTTGGCAGTGTCGTCCAGGACCAGTCCATAAGTTGAAATTGAAGTTCAAGAGGGGATCTGTGTTACCATCAATTCCTCTGGAGTAAGTATGGAGAGCCACAGAACCCAAATTAAGTATGTAGAACACTACGTGTACTCCCATATTACAGGTGTGGATCTGGGGGGGGGAACCCGGCCCGTGGCCCCCCATTTTTCGGTGANCCACAGAATTACCTTGTAATTTGTCCTCAGATGCTGGCAATCGCACCAACGGCCTTCTAGATGTCAAAATTTTCTGGGGGAGAACCCCCGACCCCCCCCGCCATGGCTTCACACCTTCGGCACTTGCCTTCATCGTTCCGCCTATGGCCTTATGTGCCCCCTCTTTACCAGAATTGTAGATCCGCCCCTGTAATAGTACTCATTCAGAGCTTGCTAATACATTTACGGTGAAACGGATAGATAGTGGATACATGTAGTACAAAATGAAACAATCCAGGTCATGGTTTTTTTTCCAGTTGTATTGGTTGCATTGCTGGATGTGATCCAGACTTCACAGAACTCTTCCGTCTATCAAAGTCTGGTGGTGGCGGTCAAGGCCCTGCATCTGGAGGCCAAACTCGGAATGGCAATGGTCGTCGTACACAAAACAACGACAGTGGCTATGACAGTAGTTTTAACGGCAGTAACAATTCAAGTCGAGGTGGATCTCAAAGTAATATGCGTAGTTTTCTGTCTCAGAACAATAATCTTGGGCCACAGAATTTGAGAACACCTGGCAATCAAAATGGAACGCAAAATCAAGCAAGGAACCCGCCACCCAGACCTCCCACAAATACTGGTACAAATTCGAACTCTTACCATACAGATGCTGGTCCTGGTCCTGGTGCTAATTTTTTTAACAATAGAAGAGGCTTTGGGTCAAATTCAAATTATGGCGGCCCAGGTGACGATCGTGGTTTTGGTTCAAATAGAAGTAATGGAGGTGGCCTGTCAAGTGCGAGTAGTTACGGATCAAACGTTCATGGCCAGAGTGGCTCAATGTCGAACACTGGTGACAGGAGGCCCTTTTCACCGATTCCAATGAATAACAATTCCAATGGAAACAGCCAGGGGAATGGAGCCACGATTGTTTGTAACTGCGGGGAGGATGCAAGGAGTCTGACCGTGAGGAAAGACGGCCCAAATCAAGGTAAGGATGTTGCATGTACATTTACATGTACATGTACATGTAGGCCTACATGTACACTCATGGAAAAAAGTAAATGGACAGCAGTTTTTCTTGAATATCTCCAAACCGTTGCGATGTAGGAGACTGAGCCTAACATATGTGATTTAGCAAATTTTCCTGGCTATTTGATGATGTCGAAGTCCAGAAAATCCGGTGAAATCCACCTTTGATAGAAGGAATTTTGTAAAGTCATGTTTTTGGCTACTTTTTTATTTGCAGGTTTTCACTGAAAATTTTTATAGGCGTGTGTTCCTCTCATCGAGAGCTTTCGTATCATATCTTGAAATTTTAATTATTTTAATTAAAAAGGTTGTTTTTAACCACTTTTATCAAAATAATTCGACACATGCCAGACACACCTTTGACACAATCCCTTGCTGTCATTGTCCTGCTGAGTAGATCAGAATAAATGGGGTTTCAATAGCTTTTGTGTGTTGATGTGTGCGTGTGGTTATAGGCCTGCACTCAGTTGATAGAAAATTCACCACACAATTCAAATAATGTGAAATTGAATTTAGATCAATAAACTTTACAGTTGGTCACCCACCATTCATGCCAGTACCCAATGGAGTATCACAAGTGGACCGTATTAGAAATTGACCCTATTTAGGAAATTGACCGTCTGACCACTACCTTCCATGACTTGGTTTTGCTCATTCATTGTGAAGTAGAAATGACAACACAGCCCATAATAGGCTGGAGAGGGCCTTTTCAAAGGTGTGTCTGGCATGTGCAGAATAATTTCGATAAAAGTGGTTAAAAACCACCTTTCTAATTAAAATAATTGGAAATTGAAGATGTGATATTTCTAATTAAAATAATTGGAAATTGAAGATGTGACACGAAAGCTCTCGATGAGAGGAACACACTCCTATAAAAATTTTCAGTGAAAACCTGCGAATAAAAAAGTAGCCAAAAACATGACTTTACAAAATTCCTTCTCTCAATGGTGGATTTCACCGGATTTTCCGAACTTTGATATCATCAGATAGCCAGGAAAATTTGCTATCACATATGTTAGGCTCAGTCTCCTACAACACAATGGTTTGGAGATATTCAAGAAAAACTGCTGTCCATTTACTTTTTTCCATGAGTGTACATCACATAGGCTGGACACTTCTTCTGTATGGGCTCTGGAAAAGTCTAATGCAACTGATCTCTGTTACTGCACCATGGATTCTGTGTCGCATCCTGATACTGCTTTATCATGTTTATGGATTGTGCAATTGTACATCTTACCTGTACATGTGTTGTGTGCTACAAAGGATTTACCTCAAATATATACTGGAAGTATATAGGCTCTGAAGGGGGTCAGATGGAAGACTAGAAAATCGCTACTGCGGTGGTCAAAACACTAAAATTTTAGCACTTTTTCAAGGTTCACATATGTTAGGCTCAGTCTCCTACAACGCAATGGTTTGGAGATATTCAAGAAAAACTGCTGTCCATTTACTTTTTTCCATGAGTGTACAAAGTTAGATATGAAAACCCTTACCATTTTCTTTAGGAACTTGCACGGATGTTATGCACTTTATCGCCTCGAGCCGAAATCTTCATGACCGATAGATTTTCTGAAGAAATCGAAAAAATGAAAAGTGGGTTTCAGATATTTTCTACAAACAAGATATAATCCAGTATTCACTGACTAAGTTTGGCCCTTTTGTTAGGTTAGGTTAGGGTCATTTCGGGGTTAATTCATATTTAGGCGTTAAAATCTAATGGACTTATACATGTACCAAAAAGAAATGAACGCCAAATAAATGTCGCATGTTTTAGACCAATCAAGACAAAAGCTTCAATGTACGGCTTCAGAAAATCAAAAGAGAGAAATCGCAACGGTACTGGTACTTTGAAAACTAACAAAACAGGCAGGGATGACAAGAAGGCCTAGGCCTCCGTAAAAATCTGGTATTTGCAAAATGAGCAAACGCAATGTTAATGCTGGGTTTTAAAACAACACGCATGGCACAAATCTTTACGCCGACAAAACATACTTACATGACAAAAAACACAAATAGTCCTACAGCTGCTTAAATTCCTTTGAAAAACATTAAAATAAGGAAACAAACTAAAGAAGCGAAGGTTCCCTACTGCCCCATGCGTCCTTTCGTGATGAATAACGCAAATAAATACCCGTCAGCCCCACTAGATACCTTTATATCGCATAATTTGCCATTGTTTCGAAAAATCAAACTTTATTAGGGATCTGCTGGAAAATGGATGCGGATTTATCTTATATCAATGGCGGCCATAGTAGTCGGGAGTTAAGTTGCCGGCGGTGGATCCGAATAGAGTGTTTATCGGGAATAGATAGGGTGAGATCAATTTAGAGAATGTTGGGTGGATGCTAAAAGGATGCAAAAGGAAGATACATCCAACCCACGGGGACAATTAAAACAAAAACCTCTTGCACTAGCATTTTTATTTTCATACTACCGGTGTTTATTTCAAAACTTTCAAAAATGAACGCACCACTTGTCTCACGACGTTTTGGATATTGGTCCCTCTCCTCGGTTGGACGTCTGCTGGTTTCGATTGGATAATGATGACTCATGCGTGTTAATTCTCCGTGGAGATATATCATTGAAGGTTTTGTCGAACCCATCGGAATATGCCAATCATATCATTGTGAGATACGTCGACATGTCTCTCGAAAGGAGTGTGTAGTTACATGTATGACAAACGACACACGGTTATATTAAATATGAAGACAACTTCAGGCAACTTCACTGAAAACAACTTCCAGAAGTTGCAACTTCTGGAAGTTATTTTTAGTGATTGTGCCTGAAGAAAGCCCTTGTCAGGGCCGAAAATTTGCAAAATTATAGACAACTGTCTTCTCTCGAAAGGAGAAGGGACTCTGATCCGTTCGCATTTTCTATTTCGCCCCTTTGGCCAATTTTTGTGGAGGAGAGGAGATTCCCAAAACGCTATGAAACACTTGGTGCTTTCAACTTTGAAATTAACAGCGACTGCATGAAAAAAATCTGATGACACAGCATTTTTATACGCAGCATCTTCAAAACGTGCCCGTCTTCTAAACACCCAAGTTTTCAACACACATGAGAGTCCTCCTCGGAAAAAGTGGTTTTGGAGATTGTGCGGTGCTTTCTTCCATGGACATCCCACAGGTAAAAAAAAACGCGAAAACCAAATGAAAATGTTGTCCATTTGTTCAAGCATACATCAGCATGGTCAGCTCCCTCTCCAACCCCACCCCACCCACCCCCCGATGACAAAATCATTCACTTTTTTCTCTTTTTTAAAATACTATTTCAGGAGTGCAAGCGCCAACTCAGGGCATCAGAGCTCCTCATCAAACAATACTGGGCGATATTTGACGATATGTATGAGGAAACCGGCGCCCCCAAGGAAACCTACGAAGTGGAGGAGAGATCGCCCTCTCTACCACATCATAAAGCCACTGGAACGAACCCGCGGCGTCATTGGTGGCAGGCGCGGATATTTCCACTGCGCCACCCCGAACCTCATTCACTGACGGGTGCAGCTTGAGTTTGAACCTCCATATTGCGCTGTTTGTGTTTTCTCTATTGTATTCCGTCTTATTCAAAGTATAATATTGGCTGGCTTAACCTTTTGTTTTTACCAATTTTGCTTGCGCATCGACTGTGGATACAAAATACGGTTCTTTTGATTTCAATAAATAAACTAAGTATAAAAATTCGAAAGTTTGAACAAAAGGGAGGAACAATATACTTACGTATTCTTCAGAGTGTAATTTGGGAAACCTTTACCGAGAATTAACATGTAAACAAACACTGCGTTTTGACTCGCGGCAAAGTTCATTCATTTTAAAAATAAGTTTAACACAAACATTTATTCGCCGTGGGCGATGCAGAAAAGAGGGACGTTTGGGTAAAAACAGGTAGTTTTCCCAATACCTATAGAGGGTAGAGATGCTGACTTTAATGCGGTTTCATTCCTTTAAAATGCTGCTCTTTCAGTCTTGGATGATAATTTTATCTGCAGATGCATCGTTCCGCTAAAGTTCTACTTTTACATCGCTCATGTCAACGCGCCAATTTCCGACTTCTGTATGTCGTGAGGTCAATGTCGTCATGACTTTATGGATTCAGTAACCGGTCCAGTTATAATTCTGAATGAACCCACACTGGGCTGATACTGGGTGGACAGCACGGAAGAAACCTGCTCCCGCACCCCGGTCCCGCACAAACTTGGCGCTAAGTATCCAATCAAATCGTTCAACCTGAATTTTGAAACGTGGGCCTACGTTTCCAAATTCACTGTCGAAACCCTACTTTGAAGGTCAAACGTGCTCTCGAAAAGCAGTCAATGAAAGCATAAGATATGATGGATTCTCTGATTTTTACGGTGGCCGTCTCATGAACTTGCCTCGTCCTTGGATTCCTTGTTTGTTGACAATCAATAACAGCTTCTGATTTCTAGTTCGAAGGGATTAGAGCAGGAGGCATTGCAATCGTTCGGAGTTCAACGGAACACATAATGAAGTTGTCGAGAAAGACCAGCCAGGAACTACGACATTGAATGATGTCATAGCCTTGTGGACCAAATAGTAAGAGGGCAAGATTCACAAAATATTAGGCTTGATCCCCGCTGGCGTAGCTATCGCGTTCTTTCTCCAGTATCTTGTAAGTAATCATGGTTTGAGAAAAGCATGAAGATAAATTCAAACCAGAAAGGGCCAAGGGAACACAAAAAAAAGAAAGAAGTTCGATGGTGATAACGATGATGATGAAAGTGACGACGATCACGATGGCCACGGTGGCGATGACGATGATGATGATGTAGTGACGACGACGATGATGATGATGAAAGTAAAGACGATGATAATGGCCACGGTGGCGATGACGATGATGATGATGTAGGCCTACATGTAGTGACGACTATGATGATGTCGGAGGTAGGGAGGTTTCGAAATAAAACGATAAACGTGAACTTTACGACGTTATTTTTCGTACTACACATTAACCAGATTTTATATTGCATTTTCGGCACAAAAATAACGTTGTCGTTAACGTTTATGTTTATCGTTTGATTTCGAAACCTCCCTAATGACGATGGTAATGATGACGACAATGGTGATGGTGACTTGATGACGACGGCCATGATAGAGTCCCTGTTCATTGGTTACATCCAATGCAACGTCACCACGATCATCGTTGAAGCAAGTTGCAGAACGTGCCATTGGCCCTGTCTATGCCACTGTCAACGTTGGACGGTGTTTTGACTCATGCTGTTACAAAAACGGTACTATACCTCTGTTTGCCTGTGAATTCTTGAAAGCTGACTTGATCAAAGGACACACACTCCACACTTCACAGGTCAGGAACGTACACTCAGTTGCAGTTGATCTTCTCCGAAACTCACATTCTGTTGGCAGGGTGATTCCGAGTGGGGAAGAAATTTTTGTTCCTAAAAGATAAACGGCGAAACTTAATATCATAAAACCGATGGGAGAGACATCTTCTTGCGTAAGAGTGACTGGGAGCATCTGATTATTACTTTTTTTATTGAAAAAACCATTGAAATCAAATGATGAGAAACTTTTCATGAATGGGACGTAGGCCTACAAGTCTGTTGTCGATGTAGAGATTCACACCGCACTGAATCACATGACCGAAAACCGGACATTGCGTTAAACCGTCTCATCCACTGCAGTTGTTACAGAGCCTTCAAAATCGGCAAAAGTGAAGTTTGCCCCTTGCGACACGTCAGAGGTTTTTTCATTTCCTGAAGAAAGATGCATCTGAAGGACTAGAACTGACAGGCCCTCACCAATGGGCGTCCGGTTCTGCGGGTCACTTATGATACACCACTTCTTGAAGATAGCCTCTAGTGTCCTATACTTGTCAATATACCGCAGTATTTGAATTCTAATTAAAGATCTTAATTAGCCCATAACGTAGGAATGAGACAATGTTGACGCTTCTTTGATTTCAAAAGATGATTGCTGCAGAGCGTTCTAATTTTTTGGGTGTGGTGCCAACTAGTTGCTTGTCTATGAAATGATGCTGTGATCCGATGGGACCAGGAGGAGACATTTTAAAGATCTCCAGGTGCTGGCCTCGCCGAAATTACGGCAAGAAAAGTTCCAAATTTATACTGCTACAGACATAAAAGCATAAAAGTACGGTAATCTAGGGGCCGTATTATGGGGCCGTATTCTAGAAACATCTCCAGGTGCTGGCCTCGCCGAAATTACGGGCAAGAAAAGTTCCAAATACTTGCTACAGACATAAAAGCATAAAAGTACGGTAATCTAGGGGCCGTATTCTGGAAGCATCCTTAATTCTAAGGTTTACCTTTAAGCTTGCAAAAGCTTAAAGTGGACCTTAGAGTTAAGGAGGCTTCAAGAATACGGGCCTTAGAAACGTTCCTTAACATTAAGGTCCACCTCAAATCTATTGTTCTCGATGGTTTTACAATAGACTTAAGGTCGAACCTAGGAACGTTCTAAAATACCAAAAGGCCTGTATTTCAGAATGCTCCTCAACGTAAAGGAGTTCCTCAAGGCAATTGCTCTCAACAGGAGAACAATAGCCTTGAGGAACTCCTTTACGTTGAGGAGCTTTCTAAAATACGGGCCTATGTCTTCCTTTCCTTCTGTTCAACCAACTGATGATCAGACTTTCTAGAAAACGTGAAGAAATCAGTTCCCCTCAACAACAGTTCATCCAAACCTTCCATGCGAAGGGAGGAGCGCTACCCTTGTCAAGATCCCCGCCATTTCGCTTGATTACCTTGGCGATTTTTTCCTCTTTTCTCGCCCTGCCACTACACCATGTGGTCCTGACATCGACTGGTTGGAATCAACTACATCATAAACATCTGTGATCTTGCCAGGGCGTGCCAGTTTCCTATGATTCAGGCGTGTGCGGTGGTTGAGGCCCGTGATCCTTTTTGAGCTTTGAACAGATTGGCCATGTAAATCAGTTTCGTTAGCATCGTTCTTCGGAAATCCTCGGAACTGGTGGAACATCGCCGATTGAGGTCCACTTTCATCGGAATCAGAGGGCGAAATTTGAGCTGCCAGGGAACTGAGAAAGTGACGCGACCCATCCCCACTCTGAGACTATATAGCCTACTGTCTTTCAAACTATGACCAAAAATAAAACGTTTTGAATTTTTCAGCATATACATGTATTACACTTTAAGAATTGAACGTAAAATAACGCGAAGCATTTTCAGATTAGAGATTGACTTTTGCAAGCCAGTACCTTTCTGAAGTGTTCAATAACCATCTTATTGATTAGCAACTCCAGTATATGATTAAATGTTGACATTGCAAACTGATATTTTTCATTCTGGTCGAGCTATACGCGTTTTGCCTTCAGCTAAAAACTAAATGTACTCTTCGAAAATATGTAAAAGACGATGTGACATTGGAATTCTTTCTGTGTCATGGATTCCTCAGTCGGGAGAGACTTAGTAGGACACGAAAGATTGATTCCGAGAGGGTCATGCCGGTCGTTCCGACCTCTAATCTGGTCGTCACCGAACACGAAAGAACAGTGTACGGTATTTGTCAAGTTATAAGGGAGGTTTAGAAATCAAACGACAAACGGAAACTTTACGACAACATTATTATTCATACTACACATTCACCAAATTTTATATTGCATTTTCAGTACAAAAATAACGTTGCCGTTAATGTTTACGTTTATCGTTTGACTTCTAAACCTTCCTACTATGTGTGTCCCTGATGGAGAGGTTACACTCTATCTTACCATTTCTCGCAACACATCCTGGTTGCCTTCAGAAAAGCATAATGAAGGCATGGCACAGGCGCCATGATGGCGATGATAGAAACCATACATTTCTATAAAGTAAAATTTACCCCTGAGGTCCTGGAGCGT
>NMRB01003400.1:22526-49932 GCA_002633025.1 Notospermus geniculatus | reverse complement strand
AATGGTGAATTGCCCATTGTGAGGGCCATATCGATTTAGCGGAAACTAACGGAAACTGGTCTGGAGGCGTGGATCTTAAACTATGGGGCGCCAAAGATGTGAACCAACTTCTGTAAGAAAACTCTCACGTGGAGAGGCGCCTTATGATGCGACATCGAAATTGGAAGTACGGCCGTCTGCAATTTGGGCTACATACATAGCTTAGGAAAGGTCAGACATCACAACTCAAGGCTTTACTTACCAAAACAATAACTATACTGCACCCTTTACCCGCGGTTTTCCTTAAAGTTGGGTCGAAAGAGCTGAGGTAAGAACTATACGTTTGGTGACGTTCATAGCCCTTCCATTCCTTGACGATCATATCTTTAATATTGGTCGAATTAGATGACATCCGTGATGAATTTACAAGACAGCCGTATTCCTGAAAGCGATAAAAACGAATGTTTGACGAAGTTTACGAGTTTTAAGCGCTTATCTCGTTCATAAGAATTGACGATTCACCGCTAGACCCTTCCCGCGGACGACTGTCCCCTTCTTTTTTCATTATCTAACTGTTGCTTATCTTTTTTATCTCGTGTTTGCACAAAATTACGAATCGAGGGCCAGGGTAGCTCTACCGTATGACTGTAGGATGTGTATGGTGACTTCATGCACACAGTAGGCTACTTACGTATGTGATCCCGCAATCGTATGAAAACCCGCCGTAAGTGAATTTTTTGGGTGTTATAGCAATTAGGATAGGCACTGCTTGCCTGTATCCTTTTCGAAATATTGGCAGTCCATCAGTGATGAGGCGTTTTGAAATTCGATCACTTTCCCACGCTTTAAGTTTATGCTGACGCTGAAGATAAGAAAAGAGTTTGAGAGATCGTCGAGCTATACAATACTTGGGAGTTTTAGAAATCAAACGATAAACGTTAAAGATAATATATCACGGATATTTTCGCGGGCCACGAAAATCATTGTTTATTTACATTTTGTTTGTTTATGTCCAGTCTTTCTTTGTCTTATGAGTAATTTGTTGGTGGCGTGCCCCTCTAGAAATTCTTTTGATACTGAAAATATTCAATTTGGTGGTTGGCATGTCCCAAAAGTCCAAAATAACATAATGTAAACATCCATGTTTACAAACATTAAATGTAAACAATGAAGTCGTGATACATTATCTTTAACTTTACGATAACGTTATTTTTTGTACCGAAAATGCAATACAAAATCTGGTTAATGTGTAGTATGAGAAATAATGTTGTCGTAAAGTTAGTGCTTATCGTTTGATTTCTCAAACTCCCTATTAACAGTAACACCAACGTTGACTTTGATTGATTGGTTATTAATTGATTGATTGATTAAGTACATGTACTTGAACACTTACAAGGGTTTCGTTCCCCGAACGTAGAGCGTTCAAAAGGTCTTTTCTATCGAATGCTTTGCTTGAGACGTAGTTTTTCAGGATGAACCACACTAATATGAAATAAGCGTCATGGGCACCAGTGTGGGCAATGATGTTTTGTTTCACATATTTACACCTCAGCCAAAACGGCCTCGTCATAAAATGCGATGTAACTACTCTGGCTTTGAAAAAATCGTCGTTCCTCGTCTTGTCTTCCCCCATTAACAGGTACCACACTCCAGATGTGTACTGAAACTGTACCGAGGAAACATGGAATGAGTAAGCAAACCCAGATAGTTTGAGAACCCGACATGAATTACATGTAGTACAATAGGCGTTGATTTCGTCTTGGCGTTATCACCTTCGCTCAATAGTGACTCTGACTAATGCGTTTTCAAGCAACCTCCTTCAAGGTAAACTTTGGTTCCATTTAATTAGACGTGGGGATTCAAGACCTTTCCTTTCTCGTGTTGTGTCTACAAGTGACTAAGAATTGACACAAAAAAAGGACATCCAACCGTAATATGGCTTGTTGTGCTTGACTCGATGACTCGATGGCGCGATGACTCGAAGGCGCGAAGAAGGCCAATTAAATTTCCTGCATAATTGGTGAATGCCTAAAATTCGAGTTCCGCATTTCAGAACACTGGGTTACTATTTTTAGGAAGGTGAGGAACATGCAGTAGGGTCATTGCTCAAAAGGGCTGAAAATTAACGCTATACCTCCTCCAGGGTTTGGAATAGGGAGACAAGACCAATCCCTACAACTTTTCAAAAGGGACCCATAGTAAATTCTCAAGGACTTAGGAGCTGTAGGCCTAGTTCGAGGCTATCCTTCATTTCATGATTTACGTTGAATATCAACCTCAATAACACCTCTTGGTACACTACGACGGTGCACTTCTGCCGTTGATCCATTCAACTACATGTACGAGCTGAATTTCATTGAATAATTTTGGCGTCATCGAGTCATCGCGCCATCGAGTCTTCGCGTCATCGAGTCAAGTACAACAAGCCCCGTAATATAACAGCTCGGCCAATTTTTAAGATTACCAACAGACATACCATGTCCCAGAAATACAGCTTTGGTCCGTGATCCTTCATGAGTGCAACATATCGGTCAATCTATAAAAGAAACAGATTTGTAAACAAATCAGCGAGGGTTATAAGTTATATTGAAATAATGAAAGTAAGTCTAGGCTCTTTCAACAAGTGGGCTCGGAACATGAAAACTTCTACTCATGTAAGAAACGTACAACTTTCAACGTGTCCGCCTGGCTGGCGTCATCGTAAAAGACAATAATCATATCAGGAAGGCTTTGTCTTATTTCCTTCTCCACCACCATCCCTGCATTTGCTGGTTTACTTGTGAATGTTTCGACTGTAATCAACTTCGTCCATGTCGCCCAGCCAGAGAAAAGAAGCTGCTTGAGAAGTTCATGGGCAACTGTAAGAAAGAAAATGGATTACTGGTAGGTAACAACTTTCGATTGTTTACTGGTTGAAATAACTGCAGCGAATAGAGGATGCGCAGCTTTCCGACTCCGACTTCAACTACGAGAATGAATTGCAGTCCGCTGTGGACATCCTTGATAAAAACGATTGGATAGACGTTTGCAAATCGTAAAATGCCATAACTTTGTGGCAGAATAATTTTGACTCGTAATCCGAAGTGCGCATAAATCGTAGTCGTCATACATGTAGTCGTGTCTCAAAGTCGTAACGACTAGGATTACGACTTCAGTATTCATTATTTATCTGCACTTCCGATTTATTAGGCCAATTTTTCTGCCTTCAATTTATGGTGTTTGACGAATTGAAAACTTCTATCACATCGTTTTTATCAAGGATGTCCATAGCGGCCTGCAATTCATTCTCGTAGTTGAAGTCGGAGTCGGAAAGCTGCGCATCCTATGGAATGTGAAATACCCGGTTGCACCAGCTCTGCTCAAAGTTAAGTTTGTGGTTGACCTCAACTATAAGTAGGCTAATATGATTTGCCATTACAATTTGAGGTTGAGAACGACTTTGAGGTTAGCTTGAGCACAAAGTCAACCTTAAGTATGACTGGTGCAACCGGGCCTAAGTGTCTGACACTCGGCAATAAAAGAGGTCCTGCATATGTAGATGGATGGCAGCTGGGTCAGACCTTGCCATATTACTGGGGATATCAGTACAGTGTGCATACAATATACCTATGTCTTCCCTGGATTATTACCTCCGATTTTCTTCGAGTTTGCAGGTACCACAAACAGTATCCTGCCCAAGACTCCTAGTCTTACTTCGTCGCCCAATTCCGTCTTGATTTGAAGAAATCGTACAAGAGCGGTAATCGAGTTTCTGTAGAATTCAGTATATGAAGGCCACACGGAAAATACGACCCTTTCGTCCTCTTTTTCGCCTTCTCGAATTTGTTCCTCTACCTCAATATCAGGCGGTGCGGTGAGGAGAAAAGCTACCGAATTGTTCCGAGCGTAGGCGTGGATTGCCGGACGGTACTCGCCAATGATGACGTCAACACCTGATAACTGTGAGAGCACTAAACAGAACAGTAGAAAAAAATGTAAAATGCCAGGCCCCGTATTCATAAAACTACTTAAGTCTATTAAGTATGACACTTATCCTTTGTTCAAGAAAGATAAGTATCACACTTAGACTTAAAGGTGCTCTAGTTCGAATTGTAAACATTACGGTGTGCCACCTATTGTCAACTTCTGGTACAAACAAATCAGATACAATCGAATTAAATCTCGCATTTCACAACTTTTTGTTTGTTTTTGCACGTAAAATCATAAATATATTTCAGTTACAAGAATATTTATCAAGATAGACATAATCGAATAACATTAGTTTTGGTATACACGGTGCTGCCACCTGTCCGAGGAAAAATAACTATTATAATCAACCATGCAAATAAACAAACCGTAATGTTTACAATTCGAACTAGAGCACCTTTAAGTAGTTTTATGAATACGGGGCCTGGCTTATTGAAGTCGCCAATCGCAAGTGGCTGCACGTTTAAATCATTCTGAGACATCCAGTTTCTGAAAAGAAATTGGTCGACGATTGTCAAGAGTCTCAAAATTGTACATGGCGCACACCCTACTACAACTGTAGGCCTACCTGGATTTCACTATCCGGTCAATGGGACCTTCAGAGCCACAAAAATGCCAAAGAAACCCAGGGACATAAAAGGAAATTCTTAACTTGCTTACGATCAGGGTCATCAATATCTCGCGCCTCGTTCATTTGCGAGGGAAACTTCAACAGAGTTGCGTTGGGAGGATACTTGTAACAGTTCTCTTTGAAGAAACCTTCGTTGGAGAATACGAATTCGTTGTTAAATTTCCCGGCCCTCATTGGCATATTTGCTAGGCCTAAATTAGGGTGTTTTGTTCGTCCTTTAGCTCAGTGTGTGCATGTTCCGGAGGCCTAGTATGGATAGGCGTGGCCTGATAGGTGAAACATCTGGCAAGTGAATGCTGTAGGCTAATTTTTGAGTGTATGATAGTCTGTCAGGCGTAGATGTATAACAAGCTTCTCAAATATTTGTTTTATTACAGCTCTTCCGCCATTTCATGCGATGGGCGTGTACTGTCTGTATAGCCTGTACATACCGATGGCCTACATGGGCTTCTGGTATGTAGGCCTACATGCACTTGTACATACAGCGTGACTTCCACTTGTTGATGGTCAGGACGCAAATAAGGTGCTGCCACCTACATGCTTGGGTACTCTATCATGTTTGGAGTTCCACTAAAACATGGCGGATGTCCCAGGTTATTTCGGGTACTGCCCGCGCTGTGGCGCGGGCGTTTTTTTTAAACGTGTGAGGCCCTCGTTTTATGCATGCAGTTCAGCTTTAAGAAGGGTAAAGGTAATGGACTGAATTATCAATTTTTCTTCCACTTTCCAATCATAACAGAAGGATAGCTAACGAAGACGACTTACCAAAATTCAGCAGTAAACAATCCTTGTGTTGGAACCCACTGGTAGAAATAACAGTCCCAGCAACAATGACGAGGAGAGAGACGAAGTTATCCATATTGTAGCAATTTCGTAGTTGACTGCCTGCACGAATAGAACACTGCGGTGGCCCATATAGAGCTCACTGATGAAAAATATTTGCCTTTGCATTTTTTTCCGAGGTTTTATTTTTTGGGGGGGGGGGGGTAAACCTTTCCACCTCGGTGAAAATGTTTCCACCTCGGTGAAAACATTTCCACCGCGGTGAGAACGTTTCCACCGAGGCGAGGACGTTTCCACCGCGGTGAAAACCTTGCGGTGGAAACTTCTAAAAATTTTACAAACCCCCAAGAAAAGAATTAAACCTCGGAAAAAAATGCTAAGGCAAATATTGTTATCAATGAGTTCTATGAGCCAGCGTAAACAGTGATACATGTACATGTATGTACATGTACAACAGTGGTACAACAATCGGGGAACGGCCACAAATGGTCGACGTGCATGATTAAAAACCGCAATTCTGCCACATCACAGAACTTCGGCATTCCATTGGGTCAAAGTGAGATGTGACCGGACTATAAATAGACCATTTATCGCCTCTACTCTTCGGATTGTGCTCATCCCATTGCGTCAGTGTGCAAATGAACTTGTCGTCGCCTGTGGTGACCCAATTAAGAAGTAAATTGATGACAGTCACCGGTTGATATCAATAAAAGAAATAATTTTGGCAGTTAATAGTAATCATACAAAAAGACACGTTCTAGTACTTTAAGACAATATGTGTGGCAGGCATGATTGTGAATGTACCGTTAATTAACGGTATTAATACTAAAAAACAATAGGTGACCATCGGTGGGGAGATGCTTCGTCAGATTCATCGCTGAAAGCGCACACCGTCCAGGGGCCAACAGCCTATTTTGCCCGGTGGCGATCCCTTGCGATATCGCCTGGTGTGGTGTACGATTTACGAGGCTCCTGTCTGAACGCTAATGATATAATAATATTGCACTAGTGCTGGAGATAATGGGGCTGTGGGGTAAAAAATGTAATTTTATTCTTGTCACAAAGGCTACACTTATTATATCGTCAGAAATGATCAACATTTGCGATGAAAGATATACATGTATGTAGTAATACTCTTTTAACTCATTTTTGCCCTTGGTTGACACTCAGGCATGTCAGGAGCATTTTGTATGGTACTGCAGAACATCAATGTGGTGTTGGTGAGCTGGCCTTCTGGTATTCTCACCAACATCACACTTTTAGCACTGTTCAATTTTGTCCCATTTTTCGACCTTTACGTCCATAGTGCAAACCTGCCACACTTTCATCATTTCCCCTAGGCCTGCGTATAACACCAGCGAACCATTAGGTTTGTTATCAACTACATTCATTATCTACCCAGAGTGATAGGAACGTGTGAAGGATGGTTTTTGGTTGTGGGTGTGTGCAAAGTAGCTTTGAAGTACCACTGCCCACACCCGCCAGCTGTCATCAGCTGACGGGTGTGGGCAGTGGTATAACTATTTAGGGATTTATAACGTGGTGGCAGAAATTATTGTGGCTGTTGTGGTGGTGGTGGTGTGGTGGTGGTTAGACGGAATGGTGCCTGTGATAACAAGAAAAGGACATCGGAGCGATGTCTATGGTTTCCGATGATAAGTTTACTACTCTGGAGCTAGTTATCTGTGACCTTGACCTCTGACCTTGAGAANTAATAACCGAAGCTTGAAAAAATTTTCCTAGTCCCTTTAAATTCCGGTTTTGCTCCAGCCACTCCGTGTCGACATGTGACTGGCGATGTCTGGCAATATGCGCAATCTTCGTTGAGGCGATGAACACGACGACAGCAAGATCATACACACGTCACATAGCCTAATCGGCGAAGTTCGGAATCGTTCGGTGGTAAATAACCTTTGACCCGATGACGTTGCAAGAAAATTCTCCCAACCTAAAACAGCCTCAAACTTATAATCGGTGACACTTTTCAACGGGCTACCCGACTTGGACACTCCAAAATAAACTTGTCCCGCCCTCCATAAACCAAATTTGCCTTCACATCGCGTAACGCCAACACACTGACTACATTTAGCACATTTCGCCTGAGCCCTGTCTCAGTGACCCGTGGTAGCGATCTGTACTGCGCGGCGTTCAGGGTCCTTGCGTCAAGTACAATCTTGTGACAATCGCGATCAAAAACGCTTTGTTTTTACCTCTTACCTCACAGAAATGACTCTGAGCAATCGCAACGAAATCGTAATAATGGTCAACTTCAGGCTATAATTCGACTTATATTCTCTTGAGACTACATGTATCCCCAGTTCTGTCCAATCCTTCTGAAACTTTGAACGTCGATCGAGAGCACGAGATCGTTCAACCTCCCCGCATCTTGATACACTTACTAGTACATTGTACATGTACCTGTACTGTTATGTACCTGTACCTGTACTGTACTGTTATCACTCGGCTTGATTTCACCGATTTCACTATTAATCATTGGCAGCTGTGAACTGATCCTCGGCACAAAAAAAGTGTTCGGAACAAATATTCTCTATAAACATTACCATGCGATTTAATTGTATAAAACTGGTCTCGGTCAATATAGAGAAATATTCATTCGGTCGCTAACGTAGGTTTTTCATTGCTTTTCATTTGGAGCGTCACCAAGGATTGATACATGTATGAATATCGACACGCAGGTGATTCAACTCCGTGAATAAAAAGAGAATATTGTGGGAAAATGCAATATTGCTGTAGTCTACCAATCTTGACTGTTCGACACGAGTGTCTCGCGCCGTCTCAGCTTATATACCCTAAGCCTGGTGACGTCACGAGAAAGGGAAGTGCTGATACGGCGGCGTTGTGACTCTTCAACATAAACACAAATTTTTAAAAAGTGACTCGACTCTATGCTATCTCGATTTTTTTACGCAAAAACTTGGGCTAACTGCACACTAAATTTGGAAAGGCTCGGGGACCCCAAGGGAGCCGCCCCGGGGGGAGCCGTCATAAGGAGGTGCGCCCCCGAGCCTTATTTTCTCCATTAGACTTTTTGCGTTTCGAGATTTCGGGTCACTGTACATAACTGCGGGGGCGGTTATTAGAGAGGTTAAGATGCGCCCCGAGAACGAGAACGTGGTGACAAGAGAATGGGACTTGTATCACAAAACCATCTGCAGATAACTCAGATTGTTTTTCACAGTAACAGTGGCGGATGTCTTCCAATGAAGAACACACCATTCTAAAAGCTGGATTCGTGCTGTTAGAGAAGTTACAGGTATGCCACAAAGTCACCACGTTCTCGTTCTCGTTCTCGGAGCAAAATCTTAACCTCTCTGAGGCGAAAACAAGGACAGTAAGAACGAGGACGTTATGTTGTAAAACGAGGACGTTATGTTGTAAAACGAAGACATTCTGTAGTAAAACGAAGACACGGCCCGTATTCTAGGTCGTCCCTTTAAAACAGGCTTTAAGGGCCCTTTAGTTTCCTTAAGGGTCCCTTATCCATTGGCCCTATTCAAGAACCGCACTTTGGCTTCCCTTCCACTATTAAGGTCGCACTTTCTCCCTTTCTGGAAGTGCCCCTTTAACTAAGTGACCCTTTAGGCTCAAGCATCAGTGTAACCACATGCAATCAAGCACAAGTCGGCTTAAGGGAGATTAAAGTGTTACCCCAAATAAAGTGCTCCCTTAAGCCAGCATCATGATCTGTAGGAAAGCGAATTATTTCTGCGCATCTTCTAGCTATTGCTGCTGAAATTGTTTTTAAACAATTCTTGAAGCCAAGGCGGAGAAACAGCTTCTTGCAACTCCCCATGAACAATCTGAAAACGAGCCAGTTTTGTAATATCAAAGTGCCACTAGCACCTTGTGGTGACAGGGGGAGTCCATGGATATTCACTGCGTCTGGCAAGTCGTCGCCTATGAAATCCATCAGGTGATTGAATCCAACTTTGCTGAAGCGAAAACGATGAAAAAATGCATCATCACAGTAGTCCTCCCCTTGAAACAGAGGGAGCCCTATCCGAAAATAGCTGCCCACATTGATTGACGTCATAAAAACGAGCCATGCGGTAAACGTAGTGGCCCACATCGTCCACAAAACCAACAAAACTGAAGGCATCTGCACCAGCTGGACGCTTAAGGGAGACTAAAGTGTGGTAAATACCAACCTATATTTTATTGCTCCCTTAAGCCAAAGTGATGTTTGTGAAATCGCCCACACGTTACCTGAAGCATGGCGCACACGAGCGATTTTTTGAGCGATTTTCTAGGTGACCACAGCAGCGACTAAACGTATTTTTTTGTTTCTTTAGTTTTTGTTGACTCGTTTGCGACAAACTCTTCATTGGAAGATCAGTGATGTCGCGTATGACACCACTGATCGACCTCAAAGGTATTTATCGCAGGCGACGTAGTAGTCGCATCGGTAGTCGCCCCCAGTTTAGTCGCTCGTGTGCGCCATGCTTTAAGGGCTCCGCAGACTGGCGATTTTTCGAGCGATTTTCTAGGCGACCGGCCTTGCGACCACCGAAGCGACTAACATATTTTCAGTTTTTACAATTTTTGCTGACTCGATTGCGACAAATGCCTCCTTGGAAGATCAGTGATGTGGTGGAAAACATCACTGATCCATCTGGAAGGTAAATATCGCAGGCGACGTAATAGTCGCATCGGTAGTCGCCCCCATTTTAGTCGCTAGTGTGCGGAGCCCTTTATCGGTAGTCGCCCCCATTTTAGTCGCTCGTGTGCGCCATGCTTGTTTGGTAATGGGCGGACATCGCTGTCCAGCACACACTTGGCGTCAACGGCCGATTTTGCTCGATTGCGCTCTGATCGCTTTCGATATCGCCTGGTGTGCTGGCTTTAATAGAGCTGGAAACTGCCAGGGAGTTCATGCGTCAGTATTTTAGTACATTTACCATACCCATGGACAATGCCACGTGCATTCTGGAGCATCAAGTTTTGACCTCGCTGCGGTCTCGGTTTTGCTTCTTTGACAAGTGACAACCAATTCATCTGAAAGTTCCCCTGAATGGACCCTACAGACAGCCGCCTCCTCATAGGCATCCTTTCGAAACCAATGGGGATCCTAGCTACGATAGAGGGCAGCACACCGAAACCAGGTCCTATGCAATAGACGCCTTTTGTGTGGGGGAAATTGATCAGGACCGGGATGTCAGTTTCATTTCAATAGTTTTAACCACTAATGACACCTATTGAGGCAGTGGGCTAGGGTCCCCATTGGATGACCTCAAATTGTTCAAATCAATGGAATTAAACACTTCGGATTCTAAAAAGAACATTCTGTTTTTTTTAAAGAACACTGTTTTATTCTAATACTTTGAAATACCACTTTACATACATGAGGGTCATCATCCCGACAAAATCTATACCAATATCACAGTATAAAGCTCGTCACTTGATAGTACCTGTAGCAACAGAAAAATAGCCCCAAATTTCCTTCAATGTCGGCAGTATGAAACGTTCAAACCATTCCGTAAGAGTACCGGATCGGTTATTTTTAAACTAAGGGGCTATTTCCGCTGTCCGTATCATATGGTGTAAACAAATGCTGCTTGAGCCATACCGACATTAAGCTCCATGTCAACGTCCATGCAATCCATCACGAAAAAGATTTTGCCAGCGACGTCTAAGTTATTCCCTCGATCTTATGTCTCAGGTGGATGGTAGTTAAGCACCGGTATCGATACCATCCGTTTGTCCACCGTTACTTGAAAAAACAGCAACAACACCGGATACTAATATACATGTATAATATTGGGCAAGTTGTTGGTGAATTTTTTGTAATTTGTCTGACACTTTTCCATTACCCTTTCTAAAGCATCGTACTTTCAACTCCTTCGGCATTTCCAATGTCTCCTTCGGATTTCTCCGTATCTCCTTCGGCTTTCTCCGTATCTCCTTCGGATTTCTCCGTTTTCTGAAGGTGAGATACATGCAAGACATGAACATTGAAATTGCGTATTTTTGAGAAGGCATTGGGTCGACCCGACGCAAGGTTCGACTTCATTCCCTACTGTTTTACTGTAGTGAACCTCATACGAAGTCAGTTGGTGATAAATGCGTGGAAGCAGGGTTTAACTGAAGAGGACGATTTGCCTCGAAAGTGCTGCTTTCCTTTAACGAAGCAATTACACTTGCCGGACTTAACAATCTCCACCAAAGAAAGACACTCACCTTTGCATTCCTTTCCATCAATTTCAGACCAATAAGTTTGAATGCAAGAATGATGAACGAAGCAGCTGTAAATATGCCCAAGATGGCGTACAGGCCTTTGAAACTGTCCATGTCCAACATCGTATCGTCTCTGTCATCTCCGGCGCAGTGCCGACTTATTATTGCACTGAAAAAATGGAAAGACAGTCAAATTCCATAAAAAGGCGTGAATACATTGTATGTGGCAGTTTTGGACTTTAAAACTCCCTCGAGCAAAACGTTGAAATGGCATTAAGCTACATACGAAACATATGAAACTATCTACATCTATACCTGTTTAGAATATCGAGAATTTTTCGTTCATCTCTCATCGCAATCATAGCACGGATGAAACTCTGCTTATATTCCCACTCCTTGGTCATCGGGAACGCCAACTCCGTAAATCCCGCAAGTTTCGGAGACACTGCTAACGTACAGTCAGCGGACTGTGCTAAAATATAACATACGCTACAACAAAAATAACTGATCCATGTTCCCGAAGCCGTCGTAAGGTTAACGATGTCGTATATGCATTTTACCAGTTTTAACGACATCGTTAACCTAATGCCTAGGTCACATATCCACCGGGCCCCCTACGATTTTCCCCACCGGCGGCTTGCCGTGGATTTCAGAGACCGTACGGGTCCATTACGAATTTCATGTCTACGGTGTGTGTGGTCACATATTCTACGGTGCCCGGTGAAAATTGGTGGAGAGTAATCGCAAGACCCGTCAACAATCAGCCTAGGTCACATATCCACTCCGGGGCCCGTACGGCGAGTAAAAACAGACATTTTGGCCGATTTTCGCCAATTTCGTACGGTGCCCGGCCGGTTCCNGAAAAAAATCGTGCGAAGCCCGCCCGGTCACCGGCAGGAGCCCGCACAGGACCCGTAGGGGACACTGGGACCTTCTACGGGCTTTCTACGGCCTACCGGTCAGATGAAAACGCCGGGAGAATTGGGAGCAGCCAGCTAATCAATGCGGCGCCCGTTCGGCTGGTGAAAAATGTCCGGTGCCCGTGGCAACCGTGAGGGAACCGGCCGGGCCTCGTACGAAATTAGCTGAAATTGGCCAAAATGTCTGTTTTTACTCGCCGTACGGGCCCCGGAGTGGATATGTGACCTAGGCATTACGAAGGCTTCGGGAACATGGCTCCCCCCCCCCCAGCGTGAAGGGGTCATGTCTAGCGCCGTCGGACGGCATCGGTTCAGTCGGGGCACCGACATATTGGTCGTCACAACATGAAGTCCAAGAGCATTTTCGGCGTGATCGCACACAGAGTGCCAAAAAACGGTGTTCTTGTAGTTATCTCTCGATGTAAAAAGAAGTACTGGTTACCTACCTTCGAAATGATTAAGTAGAAGATGGTTCCCAATAAACACCTGCTTGCGATAAGGCGTTGAACTCTCGACGAAATTCAAACCTTCGTCATAATTCGATACATACATCATTTGTTTTGCAACTGTTTGGAATTCAACACTGTTCCCACTCCGTATAAACGTGTCCATGTAAGAGTTTTTAAGTGTTGCCCAGGTCATACCGGCCCCAGCCTGTCCACCGAGTTCTTCTATGAAGTATGCAGGGGCAACCTCGAATGATTCGGTCAGAAAACTTGCCAAGTTGCCGGTATACGAAGCCGTCACAACCATTGCGAAAAACCAGTAGAAAACTGAAAATATCCCAACACTTTTAGGACACCTCTGATTGGATAAAAATACAATCGCGAAATCGTGCAACCAATAAGAAGAGTTCTTATATTAACGACTGAGGTGTGTAGAGGGAAAAATTGGAGACGCTTTTTGAAAGGGTTTTCCTAAATCCTAAGCCGTGAGTACTTGCACTCCTACTAGACGTACCTGAAAAAGTCCGGGTCGCGTACTTGACCGGTGCAAACGCCCCTTGTTGAGTGACCGTACTGAAGGAGTACCACATCGCGCTGGACCACGTGACCTTCTGATTCACGTCTTCTTCGTCCATGAACGGATTCCAGTATTCCAGGAGAAATACGAATACCCCGGATACGAAGAATACGATTGCTAGTCCAATCCAAATAGTCGAGTCAAACGGACTGAGGAAGTTCAGGAATAATCGATTGTATTCTGTTTTCTTTTGCAAGTATGTCAACCCGACGTATTCGAATGGAGGCGAGTAGTCGAAGAATCTTGACCGTTCCTTTGTCAACGATATCATACCGATGGCCAGGTGTGCTTTCTGAAAAATGATTAAAATTTTACATTTTCTTGATCTTAAGGGCGGTTTACACTAGGTTGCAACAAGTTGCAAGTTGCAGTTGCAACTTGTTGCAAACTACCTGGGACGGTTTACACATAGAAAAATCGATGCAACATCCAGCATGATTGAGTTACAACAAGTTGCATGCCCGTTTACACATGCAACTTTTATGAAACTTTTTAGTCTCATCAGGTTGAAGTTGCATATGAAAAGTTGCATGTGTAAACGGACCTTTACGATCAACGTTACTAATGAGCAGCAGCATTTTTGAAATGTCGCTGAACAAAAACGTATCCGTGTGACGGAGGGGTAGGTCTATCTGTGTGACGGACGTTAGGGCTACGACAACATTAGCCGGATTCTTCCGTTGTTAAAGGGAGACTACGCTCATTGTAAGCTTTTGAATTTTTATCAATCCATAGAGACTAATGCCATGAATTGTTATGTCACTAGTGTCAATAGGCTGACGACCTTTGTAGTGAATGAGCTAATACTGTGACTGCCTAATCCTATTGGTTGTTCCTTCATAAATATGCATTGAGCACACATGACATCATGTGTGCTGTGCAATGGTCCCCTTGGGATTCAATTAAAATACTTAAAATGATGAGTTTGCTGATTTTTAAAAAATCTGACATGTTGCAGATACATGTATCAATGTATTTGAATGTATTAATGATATTTCAAAAATTCAAAATTTTACACAATGAGTGGAGTATCCCTTTAAAGCACAACAACAGACAAATCGTCACTTACGTTGCCGAAGGCCTAAGGCCCCGATTACACCGAGGTATACGGTACACGAAAACGCCGGTTAACAATGGCTTCACGGTCGCGAATCCTTTGTGAAGCCTTTGTTAACCGGCGTTTTCGTATACCGTATACTTCTATAGCCGTGGTTACACTACATAAAAATACCCGTGTTTTTCCAGACCCGTGTCTACGAAAATCCCGGCGAGAGGTCACACTACTACACTGTAGTTAAGTAGCCCGGCGACAGTTGCGCTGCAAACATTGACTCTTCGGTCATTTCTGAATTGGCACACATTGTCGGAGGCGCGAAAACGACGTCACTTAATGGCTGCGCCATCTGTCGCCGTGCGAAGAACTAACGAACACACAGGGATTTCGAAAAGCACGGCGAGATTGCCGTGTCTCAAAAACCCGCGTTTTTCAGTTACGGGATTCTTGAAGCCCGGCAATTCATAGGTGTGACCTCAAAAACCCGGAGATTTTATGTAGTGTAACCACGGCTTATGTATAATCGGGGCCTTAAGCCCTGTTTCCACTAAAGCGATTTTGCGGCGAGCGGTGCGGTTTTCACAGGCATTAGGGTAATCAAAGGGCCACGTATTGTTAAACTATCGAAGGATTATCCAAAACCCTGTGAAATCGCAAACGCAATGCCGGAAACCGGTCTTAATGGAAACAGGCATAACATGACATATTACATGTAAAACCTTGACGACATTCCTACACTTACCCCTTTTTGTAGTTCTCCCATAGCGCCACTCCATGTCTTGCTGGTTTTGTTATAGCTGCCATATTGATTTTGTGGCGCCACATAGAACGTGCATTTTATGACCTCATTCCGTTCCTGTTCCATCCTCTCTATCGCTTCGATCACAAGATCCAAAGCGAGGCCACGAAAACCGCTGTATCGGAGCGTTGTGTAATTTCGCTCCGCTGCAAACGGTTCTTGCTAAAAGAAAGAACATTTCGCGTACAGATTCTAATAGGAGCTGTCAGCGAGTTGACCACTAGGTGTCACTACCGCCCAATTCAATGCATCTAGCGGACCCAGTCATTATCGATCGAGCAGCAATCACGTAGATTTTCCTGTACATTGGTCCGCTAAGACTTTGCTGCCATCTGTTGGCAATATGCGCGGCTGACTGCTCCTATTGTGCATATATTTAAAAAATGTCAGATTATAAAATCATTCGAAAAATCTTCCTTTACCAGAACAATGACAATGCTGCATCCTTTACTTGCGGTAATCTTCAGAGTTGGATCAAACTCCTCCGCGTAAGAAGTGTACGTTTTGTGAGGTCCATGCCCCATCCACTCCTTGATGACCATATTTTCAATACTGGTCGTATTAGATGACGTTCTCGATGAATTTACAAGACAGCCGTATTCCTGAAGCAATGTATAGATATGAGTTGTTTGTTCGCAAACGTCTCTACAGATCCCTGGCCTAACCATTTCGCCAGCTCATTCAATACGAAGTTTTTGCAGAGCACCCGAAACGTCAACGCGAACACCAATCCCGTTGTTCAGTGCTGCGACTTTGAAACCAACGTCCTCTCATTGGCCAGTCCACTTGGGGGGGGGAGGCCTTAACATCACGTACATGTACATGTACATGTACATGAACGTACATGTACTTACGTATACGATCCCGCAACCATAAGTCAATCCGCCCTCAGTGTATTTTTTTGGTATTGAACCGATCAGGATAGGCACGCCTTGCCTGTATCCCTTTCTGAATGTTGGAAGGCCGTTAATGATAACTTCGGTTCCATGACTCGGCCACGTTTTAAGTTTATGCTGACGCTGAAGAGGTAAAAAACATTTTTCGTTAGCCTACAATGTATCAGTCTTCAGTTAAGGTTTTTTTTACATTGCAAATGTCCGTCAGATCTTGGAGGAATTACATGTATACTTATTTCTTCCAAGGTCAGATACTGTATATGTAGCTTTACGTCAGTGTTAGGGTTATGGTTAAAGGGAATTAAGTCGTGACAGTCAAAATGACGCCAAGAATATTTCGTGGCCCACGAAATTCACAATTTCAAAATTACAAATTTCGTACATGTATTTTAGCGGATTACATCCTTAGTTAAGCCTAGGTTTGCAGTTGACCGTGTTATAAATGGTATTTGAAGGTAGCAAAGCCACAGCAGTTGTGCAAATGGTCTTTAGTAGGCCCAGGCAATAAATTCCCGATAGATTCAAAATGGCGGCATTTTGACTGGCACGACCAGTTTGCGTTAAGTGAGCGATTGAACGCTCGAGTGTCGTTAAAATTCATCATAAAGTGATAACTCACAATCAACGCATTCCCCAAACGTAGCGCATCCAAAAGCTTTTCCTTGTCGAATGTTTTGCTTGAGACATAGTTCCCGAGGATGAATTTCAATATTTTATATGCGTCATAACCGCCAGTGTCGGCAATGATGTTTCGTTGGATCAAGGAACACCTCTCCCCGAACGGCCTGTGCATAAAATGTGATGTGACTACACTAGCCTTGAAAAATTCCACGTTCGTTGTCGTGTCTTCCGCCATTAACAGGTACCACAATCCCGATGTGTACTGAAACTGTATCGAGGTAAGATTTAGTACGTGAGCAAGCCCATATCTTGGCGTTATCACATTCGCGTTACCAGTTCACTGCCAAAGCCGATTTTGTCAAAAATAGACATATCTTAAAACAGTGGTTTACGCTACATAAATCTCAGTGCTTTCCCCGGAGATTTTGCGGTTACACCCATAAATCGCCGAGTCTGTACCTAGACCGGTGTCTGAAATCCCGGCGCTTTTTCGCCCTAGCGAGCTCGAAGGGGCAACTCCGGGGCTATTTTAGACACGGGTATTTTATGTAGTGTAACCGCGAAATCACCGTGTCTGCCTGTAGTTCCAAGCACCCCGACAGACGGCGATGCAAATCGATGAGTCATGCGCATGCGTATAACCTATTTCACGCCTCCATTTAGCCACTTTATTACGGAGAGTTGCCTACATGCAGTGCCCCTATCGCCGGGTTACGGAACTTAGGCCCTATTATCAATCGCATTTTCAGTAGTGTAAATGCTCGCCTTGACAACGCCGTGTTTTTTCTGGTTCGGAAAAACCCCGTGTCTCAAAAAGCACGGGGATTTTAGATAGGTGCAGGCCTAACCAGGGATAGACATACCATGTCCCAGAAATACAGCTTTGGTCCGTGATCCTTCATCCGTGCCACGTAGTGACTAATCTATAGAAAGATAGATTTGAGAATGAAATCTCATACCGTAATCATCACTAATAGTTATAACGACAGTGCATGCACCAAAAGGCAGCAGCACACCAGGCGATAACGCGAGCGATCTAGTCGCCACCGATCGTCTTGCCAGCCACCGCGTACCAGGCGATATCGGTTTTGGTATGATAACGGGCGAGCATCGTTGGTGAGAAGATTCCACGCAGTGTCCCGGGCGTCAACAGCCGATTTTGCTCCGTGGCGAGCGGATCGCTTGCGATATCACCTGGTAGGCTGCTGGCTTAAAACACCACGGTATTGCCACTTTCTGTCGACAGCCGGCGCCACCGGTACCCGTTCTCCAATACTGTAGTTAAGCCTTTCGCCCCAGTGTTGGAGAATGTATGATTACACTGCAATGCACGTAGTAGCATGCGTAGTTTACCAAGTCGTCAATAGAGGTCTCCCTTAACGCGGGTAGGTGTAACGCAGGATGGGGAAGCAATACTGTGGTCCTTTAGGACCACCTTTTTACCATGTGATTGTGGTCGCATCGTAAGAATACCCTTCGCCCCCTTCGTCATTACACACAATGCGGTGAGGGAGACCGCAAGCAGTGAAGACCGCTGATTAGCTCAACGATGCAGTAATTATACAAACGAACAAAAGAAACGTACATATTTCATCATTCCCGCCTGAAGTGCATCGTCGTAAAAGAGAATGACCATATCAGGAAAGCTGTCTCGGATTTCCTTTTCCGCCACCAATCCTACGCTTCTTCGGTCATTCATTCCGACTGTAATCAACTTCGTCCATGTTGCCCACCGAGAGAAGAGAATGTACTTGAGAAGTTCATGGGCAGCTGTAAAAAATGAAATAGTCCATGGACCATGTGTTCACCTGGGTGAATGTAACTGATAAATGTTAATATTCAAAATTTCCCCTGGCAAGCCTTGAGTTCCAGGTACATGTAGGGGAGAGTGGGGTTAGTTGAGCCAGTGGCCAAGTTGAGCCACCCCCTATTACTCAGGAAGTAGACAGGACAGAGCACTGCTGTTGCTATCCTGTACCACTGATTGAATGCTCTGTCCAGCCTTAAAGCAGCATTTCCCAGATATACCTTACTATGCTCAACTTACCCCACTCTCCCCTACAGAGGGTACCCAGACACCTGATCACACCAAGTTAGAAGATATTAGGTCAAATAGCCACGAAACGTGCAAGAAACGACATATTTTGAACTCTGACCTCTGTGGCCTTGAAAAGTAGGTCAAATCAAAAACCCTTTACATGTCATGTATCCTCTCCATTAGATGCACCGATCATGAAAATTTGGAGACGATCCAGACGTTAGTTTAGGAGGTCTCAAGTTAGAGCACAAAGGAACCATGTCCGTTTTTTGCACTTTTGAGTTGGATACACCAAATTGTAGCTTGTGCTGCCCTCTTTTGATTGAACTATGAACCAGCCATGTACATGCTCTCTAAACTTGCAGAAATGATGATTTTCCTGTTCTTAGAGCACAAAGGGCATAGGCCCTAAGTCATTTAGGGGCCTACGGGGGTTTTGATCACTAACTGGTGCCATCATCATGACCAAAAAGTCAAATCTATACACAATTTGAGCTGCTCTACAAGATAGATTATCTTTCCTCAAGATTCCTTTTGGTTTTTTTTTTAAATGAGAATTGAAAAATCTTAGAGCACAAAGGGCACAAGTAGAAAAAGTCGTTTTTCTCAAAAGTGCAAAAATGGACATGGTTCCTTTGTGCTCTAGGCTCTTCATATTGGAATTTGAGTTTTCGTTTTTGCCACCTGGTGGCCAAGCTACATGTAAGAATCGAATCGGACTGAAACTTCGTCTCGTAGGAGGTAAACTTAAAAGAGCTGTATATGTACCAAGTTTCAGGTCAATAGCCCTAGCAGTTACGAAACGTGCAGCAAATGGCAAAATTTCGAACTCTGACCTACATGTATGTGACCTTGAAAAGTAGGTCAAATCATAAACCCGTTACATATGTCACGTATCCTCATTAGATACACCTATGATAAAAATTTGGAGATGATCCAGTCATTATTCACACAGGAGTTATTGCACTTTTGTATTTTTGGTTCTAGCCACCTGGTGGCCAAGTCAAGAACCGAATCGGACGGAGGTGAGCTAAAAGTGGACCATGGGAGACCAGGCTGCAACCGATGCGGTGTAGAGTGGACTGAGCAAACCTGGGACTGAGGAACTCGCCCCGGTACAGCCCTGGCGTCATACGTGATTGTGTGAAGTATCCATGCGCATACGCTACATGTGCTTGTATGTCGTCCCTGCTAAAGATTCTTACCCTGGATTTTCTTGGAATATGCAGGTACCACAAACAGTATCCTGCCCAAGACTCCTAGTCTTATTTCGTCGCCCATTTCCGACTTCATCTGTTGATATCGTACAAGAGCGGTAATCGAGTTTCTGTAGAATTCAGTATATGAAGGCCACACGGAAAATACGACCCTTTCGTCCTCTTTTTCGCCTTCTCGAATTTGTTCCTCTACTTCAATATCAGGCGGTGCGGTGAGGAGAAAAGCTACCGAATTGTTCCGAGCGTAGGCGTGGATTGCCGGACGGTACTCGCCAATGATGACGTCAACACCTGATAACTGTTTGACCACTAAACAGAAGAGGAGAAAAATCTGTCAAATATCACGCTTGAAGTCGCCAGTTGCCATGCCAGTTGCAAGTACATGTAGGATTCACATACCCAATCTCTTTGAAATCGGTCAACAACTGTGCCGAGAACGGACAATGGAAATTTGTTAATTTGCTTACGTTCAGGATCATCAATCTGTTGAACCTCGTTTAATCGCTGTGGGAACTTCAACCGAATATTGTTCGGAGGGTGCTTGTAACAGCTTTCCTTAAAGAATCCCTCTTTGGAGGACACAGTTTCTCGCCAAAAGTCTCCGGTAAGCCGCTCTTCTGGGGTTAACAATGCATAACTTCTCATATGATCTATCCAGTAGAAAGTTTCGTTCTCGATTGAAGGGAGGAGTCCTGGAAAGTAATCATCATCGATGTTTCACAAAGCATCACGATCATTCATTATAGATGATTACCTGAGGGATATCTGAATCACTTTGATTTCATTTCTTCTTATGTGTTGTCAAAGAATAAATACATGTACATGTAAGTACAATTTGTAACTTCCGGGAGGCATTTTTAAAATGATTTTACGAAAGAAATCCACCGTGTGCGACGGCTGCCTTAGGGCCGATTTCACAAAGGGTGTTTAAGACATAGACGCGTGTAACTTCACTAAATGCACGCACTTCCATCATGCATCCTTTGTGAAATCGGCCCGTAACGAAATTTGACCAAAATTGACCTCAAGCCGCACACCAAAAATCGCTGGTACCGAAAGAGCTAACCAAGATCTGCAGACCAGAATCTGCCGCGTGCCCGATTTATGTTTCTTTTCTATTTCACTTCCTCATTCTGATTTCTTGGTTTTCTCAGCTTTCCACTCGTCAAAAATATTTAGAACACAGTTTGATAAAATCATGCTGGTCAGGTTTAAGGTTGCATAGGTTCTGCATTACCTGGGTTTTGACGCTGTTCTGATGAGAGATCGTGGATGGTATTAGAGCTTTCTATTGATGTTTTCAGAAAGCAGGTGCTTCCAAGTCTCCATGTTGGTGTATGATGTACATAAGGTACATGTACATGTAGGGCCTATCGGCACGCGCAGTACGCTGATTTGCACTTTAAAAGCAATTCTTCCAATTTGAACGGTTGTTGGTAGAGAATCGCACCCGAAAAAGACTAAACAATACATGTATATCTTTTTTCTTTACGTTTTACTTGGCTCAGCTAACACGATTTCGCTATCTGTAATTCTTGTATCGCTTCCTTGTATGATTCTTACGATAACTTCAGAATGTGCCTATGTATTAAAAGTGCCAGGGTGTTCCCGTTTCTCAGTGGTTTCCCTCATTATATCCACAACAACGCATCGCACTCTATTCGCTGATGAATTTTAAACTGTAGGCCTGTGCATTAGTTTTTTTATCTCGCGACGGCCGACGTATTAACCTTTGACCTTTAGGCATGCTCGACAAGACTGTTCAAATCTATCTATCTATCTATCTGAATGATCTAAGTGATGAATTAGGCCTTGAGACTGTTGCTACACATAAAAGAATGAGTTGAAACATGTAACCTTACCTGTCACGTTATAACAGACGTTGAACTTCTCAGAGTGATGAAAGGTACGTGGCGGCCATTTTTGTTTCGACATAGTATCAGCCCAGCCTCCGTGTTACCACACTATATAGGTTGGGGAGGACACCAGTCTTATCAAGGTGGGGAGGGATAAAGAGTCACCAAATGCATAGAGTCGTGCTTTTAATAAATCAAAGACAGTATTCTCAAAATTTTCACAGCTCTGTACAATATTCACATTGTATGCATTGTTGCAAAATAGGTCGCCCGATGTCATGGAAAGATCGATCATTGAGAACCCCTGATTTAATAGCTCAGGACGGCTCATGTCGGTTCGGTGAGTGATTCCACACAACTTGTTAGTGAATTGCCATAAAATTCACACAGAATTTTGGACTTGGCCTTTTTCTCATGTCTTAGTAAATAGGCGCGTGTAACTCAAATCCCCGCCAAGATATCTTCGTTCTTTCGAGTCCCGACACAAGCATTGACAATGTAGGCCTTTAGTTTATTGGTGGTTGTGGGCGAAAAGGGGCCGTAAGCAGAGATAACTGTAACAGACCGTTCGGTGCCAGGAGGGGCTTGTTACAACCAATAATGTCACAATCGACCAATAATGTCACAACCGATGATAATGTCACAATTGTGACATTATGAACACCTCATCCAACCAATTACCATTTCAGAGAACCGTCCGCAAACGCGATGCGACGTCCGGAAGCGACTGAAGACGACGACCAGTCTGACGACACGTCGGGGCCGTTTGCGGCCAAAATGTCATCGTCTCTTTGTCGCCCGACAGGTCGCCAAGTTCGTCGGCCTTGGCGACCAAAAATTCGCCGGTTTTGATTTTTAGTCTCCTTCGTGCGTTTGGTCGCTCGACGGGCCTATTACATTTGGCGATTATGTAAGAGACCACTGAGGCCGAGCAGTAAAATCGACCAGTGCACCAAATGACCGCAAACGATGCGACTACTATTCTTCCGACTGGATTTCAGATCACGCCGATCGATCGAGCGACCACTGAGGCTTGTCCCACGACTAGTCGGTTGGTCGGATGATCTACCGCAGACTAGACGACAAAATCCACAAATTCCGGTCGTTATGGCAGTCGGTGGGGTAGTCTCCTTCAAAAAGTCGCTCGTGTGCGCCGCCCTTTAAGGGCTCCGCAGACTGGCGATTTTTCGAGCGATTTTCTAGGCGACCGCCCTTGCGACCACAGAGGCGACTGAACATATTTTTAGTTGACTCGTTTGCGACAAATGCTTATTTGGAAGGTCAGTGATGTCGTGGATAACATCACTGATCGACCTCAAAGGTAATTATTGCAGGCGACTTAGTAGTCGCATCGGTAGTCGCCCCTATTTTAGTCGCCAGTGTGCGGAGCCCTTTAGGGAACTTCCTAAGGGAATATTTGGGAAAAATAGCAGTGAGGAGACTTTCCCTTTAAATGCAACATATCAGCACCCCTCCGTGTCGTTGGATTGGACTAGGCCTACAATAGTCGGGATAATAGTACATCTTCTTTGATATTTGAGTAGTACTTTTGTTTGTACTTAATTAATTTGACTGATCATGTGAAAGAAACCAGATGCTGACAAAGAATGGTCTGGTTCAGAATCTATACTGAACCTAGATCTCGTCATTCTATGTTTGGTGATGTATAGCAAGTTTCCATCCAAGTTTGGTGGTCTGTCTCTGTGACGTGGGTTATCGCGTCCAAACCCGGAATTGTCTGAGCCACATAACCATACAGCATATGATCTACATTCACAGTATAGCAAGGTATAGAAAGTTGCGTCCAAGTTTGGTTGTCTGACTAGAGAAGTTCCTGCTTCTGATTATCTTCGAGGCCAATGATTTTTTCAGGCTCACGGCAAACATTGTGAAAAAAATGAAATCTCCATGATGGGGACGCATAGCCTACACGTAAGGGTGACTATGGTTCATTTTGATGGAGTTCTGCAGTAAACTGCTGTATAAGCGGCGTTTACACCTAAGCAATTTTTCGAGACCACGGTTAAAATTTAACCCGGATCAAGGAACTCTTCTGTCCACACCTATTTCTCCAACGCTGCTATTATACATAGATACAACACCCATTCAATTTTAGCCATTCAATTTTAGCCTTTTAAATAAGTAATTTTGAAGAAGGAAAAACCAATTTCGAATCCAGAAACAGCATTTTTGAATGAGGAAAAGTCATTTTTGAATAAGGAAAAACTTTTTCGAATAAGGACAAACTAATTTTGAATCAGGAAAAACCAATTTCGAATCAGGAAAAACCAATTTCGAATCAGGAAACAGCATTTTTGAATCAAGAAAAGTCATTTTTGAATAAGGAAACTTTCTCGAATGAGGAAAAACTAATTTTGAATAAGGAAAAAGTAATTTTGAAAACTTTTCCGAAAAAGGAAAAACTAATTTTGAAAAAGTAATTTTGAATAAGGAAAACCAATTTCAGGAAGCAGCATTTTTGTATCAGGAAAAGTCATTTTTGAATAAGGAAAAACTCATTTTGAATAAGGAAAAAGTGATTTTGAATATGGAAAAACCTATTTCCAATCAGCAAGCAGCATTTTTGAAGCAGGAAACGTCATTTTTGAACAAGGACAAACATTTTTGAATAAGGAAAATGTAATTTTATAAAAGGAATGTAATTTTGAATAAGGAAGAAATTATTTTGAATAAGGAAAAAATTATTTTGAATAAGGAATAAGGAAAAAGTAACAAATTTCACATTTTGAATAAGGAATAAGGAAAAAGGAAAAAGTAGCTAACTTCCACAACCTTTGCTGAAGTCCGATTGAGGTCCGATTGATGTACTGACTGTACGTTCGGGACGGATTCACTGAATCTCATTTAAAAATGCCGCATTCATGGAATCCGAAGCAAAGAATGGTGAAACATTACGATAAATTCATTGATTGAATCTTTTGTTTTTGATATCAGAAGGAGTTACCCATGTAATTTTTTCACTAGCAACTGAGGTCACCCAACCTTATGATTGGGACACCTCAATTTCAGGACGTAAAGCTAGCTCCAAATCTGAATGAGCTCCATGTACATGACTGTATTACTGGATGGATTCACTGAATCTCATAAATGCTTTCACGGCATCTAAAGCAAAGAATGGTGAAACATTACAGGGAAATTCACTGTTTCAACCTTTTGGTATCAGAGGGGTTTTTCACTACCAACTGAAGCCACCCAACCTTATGATTGGGACACCTCCATAGGTCGTAAAGCTACATGTAGTTCCCTGATTTTTAGATTTCATGCAAGACAATACAACACTTCAGATGCATTGATAATAAGGGTGACTCCCTATTACCAGCAGTCCTTAGATTCACAAATCTGAATTTTTATCAGTGCAAAGTTTCAGAAGTCCAACAGAGGAAAAACACAATTTTGTAAACTTTGTACTGTAGTCTGATGGTTCTCATCCAAAAATGACTTCTTCATTTGTCCGAATGTTCACTTGCCTGACAAAGCTCACAAGCCAGTCTGAAAACCTTTAGTGAGGTGACTGTTGATAGGCCCATACAACAATGAACTTTTGACCCACCATACCGGTAAATGTACACTTTCAGACCAAGTAGGTATCTTCAGACGAGTGGACCTCCTGACAAATGAACCTTGGAATTCGCAAGTGTGGAAAGCAAAAAGTAAAGGCTACTGTCATTAGGCCTATGGAACAATAAATTTTCGACCTTGATGTAAACCTTTGGACCTGCTACCAGCCTTCGGACTACATTATAGTGGACCTTCTGACTTGTGGACTGAACATGTACATGTACTGTAATTGCTAATGGATCATGACAAATTTGAAATGAAATGGTCCATGGACCATGTGCTCACCGGGTTGGACATAATAGTCTAATGACAGAGGGAGGTACATATCAGTAATATGAGCAATCTGTTACGAAACGTGCCCTGCTAACGGACAACGACGGACGACGACGGACGACGGACGCACAACCATTGTATAAGCTCACCACGGTGAGCTAAAAATTAACCACAAGGCACGTACACACATACATATAAGTTGATGGCAATTTATTTGACATTATTTTGATAAATCATCTTATGTACAATATACCGGTACATACACAGACTAACTATACATGAAGGCCCACATGAGATACTGATGGTGAGACTTTTTTTCTCGCCTTTTGAACTATATTTCATAAGTAGACTTTTTCTCTTGACAAAAAAATTTTGCACTGTTGCCTTGCCCAGTTTCTGCCCTACGTATAAATGAAGAATTCAGCACATTCATCTTGTACTGCCTAAGGCCTCATTTGTTGCAGTCAGGAATGATTCTCGGAACAGACAGCAACAGCACCATCAGGCATCAGATAGGTTGATGAAATGTAGCAGATATGGACTTATCATCTCAACTTCGGGACTAAAGACCACACCAGTCCTCTGGCAAAAAGGGTGATTTTTCATGATTTTTTGGGCTTGGTGCATCCTACTAAATAATACAGGAAAACTATTGAAATCAAAAACTCTGACTTGTGTTGAATAAAAAGCATTTCTTTATGTACCTAGTGCCTTTTTTACCGTGCCTTTTTTTCCAGTGCCTTTATTACCGTATACCGGAGTATACATGTACGTATGTATATTCATGGCACCCATTATAATCTCCTACGTGTAATCTACATGCAGTTCCACTGAGTAGTTTCCACACTGGCTAAATTTGCAAATACTGGATGAAAGATTTCAGGAGAAGTGTTGACTTGTACTCATTTGCCCAAAATGCTCCATAATACATGTAGAAGTACTCGCCTTGCAGTTGAATAAATCCAATAGCTTGGACAAAAAAACATGATATACGGTATAAACAATAAACCATTCACTGTTTTTTGAAAAAGCGAATGTGGAATACCGGGGTAAGTAAAATTACCTTTTATAACAAACCAACTAAATAGCCAGTCCTTATCAGCTGACTGGCCAATACTGGAATAACTGTACCAACAAATTAAAAACACCAAGGACACAAAACCAGTTTCATTTTCAGATACTGTACTAATAAAGCCAATAAATCTGTATAATCAAAATCATGTATAAATTCTAATATACCGCACTTGAATAAAATGCACCATACATGTATGATTTCATATACTGTACATGACTACAAATACTAGGTATTTCTGAATGAATTAGACTCCAATAATAAATACACAAAAAGTTGCATAACATGTACATTTAGACTGCAGTCAAGTACACTAAGGAACTCATATGCAGAGCATGTTGCAATTCTATCCTGTAGCACTTCATTGCATTTGTAATGTTTGGCATTACACAACTTACCACTGTCAGCAGATTCAGTGAGTCAAAAGTGGCTCACTTTACACACCCACAACGAGCTGTAATACAGCAAGTGATGTCCCCTAGACGCCTAGAACTTCTTTTTCTT
>NMRB01003400.1:1352-13014 GCA_002633025.1 Notospermus geniculatus | reverse complement strand
ATATTAGGGCGGACGAATTTTTAAGAGGGGCGGGCTGTTTTTAAGAGGGGCGGATTTTGCCGTTGGTATTTTTAAGAGGGGCGGGCCGCCCTTTTTTTAACTGGTGTGGAGAACACTGATGAAGGGTTAATAACGAGGAAAAGAGTGTCCCTTTATGTCACACTGCTGACATGACATGACATGAACAATGATTCAGTCCACATTTCGCCCTAATCTTCTATTATTCTGTAACATGTCAATATATCTAACATCAATAAAGCAATTGCAGCCAGTTCTGGGTTTGCACATACTTCAGACTTCTGTCTGACGAGGAATGAAAAGCAATGCCAAAGAGGCCTAATATTCGAAAGACATAAAATTTAATCTCAGATATACATTATCATATCGTGTAGGCCTACATCAGACAGGTCACCAGAATTTTTTCGGGAAGAACATGAAGAATGACATGCTATACTATTTGACATGATCTACTTTGAAGCCAGCTTTAGCTCCAACCTCTATAATGGTACCATGACCGGGAAGTAACGAACTCGCACCCACTCCAACCATATAAGGACTTGACTTAAGGAAACCAAGAAACAAGGGGAATGGAATGGAAGAGCTATTAAGCTAATTATGCAATGTAACAATACAGGATGAATCACAAGTAATCTGATCATGATAGGGCAAGTTTAAGGTACTTGAAGTAGAATGTGATTCATGTTTGAGCAGAATTACTTCCTTTCAGAAGCGTGCAATACTACAATGAATGTGGCCTGAGCAATTCTTTTGTTCAAACACAGGAATATAAATAAGCCATTACCACAGTCTTTTCCCAGAACGGAAAGAATGGTAACCCCGATTTGATATGTGTCATGCTGGGAAAAAAACAAAAAACTAATCTGGGTAAGAAAGCGGCTATACCACTATAACGACAGGGCTAAAATCTGACATAAAAAACAACTTTCACAACAACAAAAGCACCAAAGTAAAAGAATGAAAAACTGATGCTGCATCCACACATAAAAGGTGAAAAACTTACAGTATAAGAAGTGCTGCATAGTTCTGCAGGAAAATTTTGATTTTAATTGATTGAATAATACACCACAGGAAAGAGCACAGTTGCCCATTTTTTTCTGAAGTAAACCATTTTAATGATCCCGGTAGTAGTACTTACCTCATTTCATGCANGCAACATAGCAGTCAAGCTCGATTTCCTGCAACCAACCTCGGATGGTCTGTGTGGATGCAGCCATAGTTGCTCAGTCATTCTTCATCCTGAAATGAGAAACATAGGGTAATTACCAAAAATTAGGCAGAAGCTTCAAATTGAAAATGAACATGGGTAACCATTATTGTGTTTCTTGAAACATTTGGTGGGGATCAACACGATCAAGCATTGAGGGGGTGCAATTTATATTGGGAACTCCCCTCTTTCTTTAACATTTCGTCCCAACAATTATGGTATCGTGTCATGATAACGATTCGGAACAAATTTAGAATCCCCGATCAATGCCCAAAATGACATCCCGAGACTCAGGTCATTTCACTCGCCGACACTCGGCCATCGCCTAAAGAGGTGCAATGTAGGAGATGTGTCTGAATGACCCTGTTTTGAGAGGATGATTGACAGAATAAGCCGCATCAAACAATAGAATTTCCATTGTGTGCCATGGAGTAGGCCTATAATGACACGTCACTTCCGATCGAGTATTCTAAAGTTTAGCCATAAACATGTAAAAAGTGTCTTGTAGTACCGGTACTTGATGACTGGTCCCTTGTTGAATGATTCTTTCTAATAGGCCTAGTAAGTAAGTAGGCCTAAGTATCTGTCCGTAGACAAGGCCTGCATGTCAAGCTATAGGCCTGCTGCTATGTAATGTATGTGCATGATGTGTAGCTAGGCCTAAAAATCCTGAGCTGAACTGAAGTCGGCCTACTATAGATCCATGCAATAAATAGGGAACAACGTTTACGAGAATTTGACCATGCATGCCCTTTTTAACTCGTTACTGTTGCCAGATGCCTGCTCACTCCCACAAATTAAACATACCAGTGGATAGCTTAGAACCTTGGGATCATGACGGTCATAAAAACTTGGGAATCTATAACTGCTCAATGGAACACTCGCTTTGGAAACCTCAAAGTTTGACTTGAAAAAGTTTACAAAACCCATGTGGGACGTCAATGACGTCGTCGACGTAGAGGAGAAAGCATGGGCGCTGGCCTCGTCAACACTGACGTGACGCTGCGCCTTGACTGGGTTCAGCATGATGACGTTGTTCCCAATCAACTGCAACGATCTATAGGCATACATCCACATGTACACTAGCAGTGCTTTCAATTTCCAGGTAGAACTACCACCATTAAACGGTAGCGCCCAAATTAGCCGCTCCCAAAATAGTCCAAACAATGTGCCCAAAATAGCACAAACAAACTCAGATCAGTATTTAAAGCAAACCACAGCTATATTTGAGTTATGTGATGGCTATTCTATACGTGAACGTGATGGCTGTTGTTCTCTTCACTCCACCCTCACCTCTCTAGCTAGTCTTCTTGAAGATGTTATTTCCAATAATTTACAATTGGAAATAACATCTGAAAGTGTAAAAAAAACCAAAACTGTGTGACAACTGAGCGAAGATTTAATAATAAAGATTTTATTTGTGAGCATCACTGAATCTTGCTGTTTTTTTATAAGATGTCTTCATATCATCTGTAGCCATCACATCATAAGAAGACACGCCCAAAATAGGCCTCTTGAAAACAGCTGGTCTACCCTTATCCTGGAAATAGAAAACCCTGACTAGGCCTACCCTAGGCCTAAAAGCATACCGGTATACCGGTCAATAGGCCTAGGCCTAGGCCTACATCATCATCATCATGATCATAGCCTACACCACAGACATGACAGAGCCATCATCATCATGCTATAAAAGTGCTAAGCCTAAACATGATCAGATGATTAAATTCAAGAAATTAAATCGTTAAATCTGGCAAAACAACAACTAAATACACTTGATAGTTGGCAAACATTTGACAACAGCTATTATTGCAAGGACATGAAAGAGAACATGGCAAGCAGGAAGTGCAAACTTGACACAAAACAAATGTAGGCCTGGCCACACCATGCACAGGAAGCCAAATTCGGCACGGCAGTGCAGTGTACAAATGTACACGACTGACACGCCGCAATATCTATGCATGCATGACATGCATGATGATAGGTAGGTAGGCAGGCCGAGGTTCGGTTTAACATAGAAGACGAACCATAAAGAAGCACTTTAACAACACCAGACCACTTTTTTATTGCATTTACAACCTATGATTTATAAATATGTACAATGAGTGACGTTTAAACTACTTTTTACCTCAAAAAGTATCTCCGACAAGCAGACCCGCAACAGGTGCCGTAGACTGGTCCTTCGCATGCCCTCGCATCTACAGCGGAGATTGACGAGGGCAGAGCACCAGTGTATTGTACGAACATGCTGCGTATTGTGCATAGACCAAATAAGTGTTAAAGTTTCGAATGTATAAGCGCCGCTCATTTGTCGGTTATTACGGGGTTGTTAAATCCCAGTTTTCTGTGTTTGCGTATCTTTTTACTGTTGTTTATTGCTTTTGATTACGCGTTGGGCTTTTGCCTTTGGCTTTTCCTTTCGGCATTATTTGCCTTTTGCTTTGGCTTTTGGTTTTGTACCTTTGGCTTTGGCTTTTTGCCTTTGCCTTTTGGCTTTATGCCTTTGGCGTTTCCCTTTGGGCTTTATGCCTTTGGCTTTTCCTTTTGGCTTTATGCCTTTGGCGTTTCCCTTTGGGCTTTATGCCTTTGGCTTTTCCATTTGGGCTTTATGCCTTTGGCTTTTCCTTTTGGCTTATTGCCTTTGCATTTGGCTTTGCTTTTTGCTTTGGTTGGGCTTTTGGTTTGGAAGGTATACCCGGCCACAAACAGGGGCCTACTCAGATCGCGAGCTGGGTGCACCCGGTCGCGAATTTTTTTTCCCAACTGATATATCCATTACGACCAACTTTTTTTCCCAACCTATATAGCAAAAGCTAATCCTAATCCTAATTTTAATCCTAATCCTCATACTACTCCCAGCACTAACCCTGACCCTAACCCTAACCCTTACACTAACCAAACCATTAACCCACCATTCACTTCGTAAATTTCATTTCGTAATGGATATACTGGTTGGGAATCTATACTGGTTGGGAAAAAAAAATTGCCACCCGGTCAGCGGCAATATACTGGGGTAATCTCAGTACGGTACAGGTACAGGAGCAGTCCTGAATCCCGAGAACCCGGAGGAAAACTGCCCTGTCAGGTCTCAATTGCAACCCCTCAAAAATTCGAGGGGCTTTCATGACCTTCGAGGTAGGCCTACACCGGTACATAGAGTTCCGTTATTCCTATTCGGACTTGATTAGGTGAGGGCTACTAGCATCGGAAGAGGAGAGGGAAGTCGTGTAAACTGTTTAAACAGCAAACATGGTATTTATTGCATAATGCATTAATTGTAACATCAGGCCTGCCCAATGTTTTCCGGCACAAATTACTCCCAAGTTACCGCACAACAGACCGCATTTAATTAATGGGTTCGTGTCAGGGAAACTTTACCAACGCATTTCTGGTTCAATGTTGCACAAACACTTCATGAGGCATGACATTAGGTTGCTTTCAAAAATGAATTCTGTTGCATCGATCCATCACATAAATGAATAGCGAATGGAGTCCACGCCATCCCAAAGCAGCTGGTTTCTGGAGTGAGTGGTCCACCTCTGTGGTTAACAGTGGCTACTGTGGCGGCGGCTGTAGTGAGCTTCAATGAAAATCCTCCTGGTGGCACTCTCCTCGGCTCCTTCAAAATGGCTACGACTAAATTTATGTTGATATCTTCCGTTATTTTTCTCGTGCTGTACGAAAAATGTTCCGCACAAACAGTTAGAATTGGTAAGTAGGGAGATATTTTTATTGCTTTATTTCATTTATATATTATATCACATTTTGTTCAGTTTGCTTCCCCTGCCACACTTCTGGGCCGTGCTGAAGGATCTATTGATCTTTAGGGTCCACAATCGGCATTAACGTACTGGTGACTGAACATGCATGAGGCACTGTCGTGTTTGAAAGTAAATAGACACCACATATCTCCCAAACCACTGGACCTTGTTAAGTTCATGTTTTTAAATCATCATGGAGAAATAGTATGTTGGGGCGGGGCTTAAAAAACAAAAATGTTATTTGGATGAATTTCAAAAAAATGGAAGAAGACAAATACATGTGTATCACCTTTTCAAAGATCAATTTTTTCTCCAATTTTTGAAAAATCCTCTTGACTCCATAAATACCATCTAAGCGTACAGTTTGCGGCAAAAACGTGAAAAAATGAACAATGACGTCACAGTCCCATTCCCATTCGTATCTTTCCTGGGACTGGAATTCGAATCTCGTAGGCCCTATCGTTCAGGTTTATCGTTCATTTTCCTAAGCTCACTATCAGGACGATCTATTAAGCGGCGAAAAAGTTCTCTGTCGCAAAATTACTGTGATGACTTTTTATCCATCCTGGCCATCTTCCGACCACTTTTGAAGAAAAAATCTTTCTTGCTTAAACCTGCCAATTGCATATAGGCCTACGGTGTGGTCATTTGAATCGGCCAGAATCAAGCTTTATTTTTTTCTGAAAGAGTTGGTTTACAATATCGGCATATCATGGACCATGTGGGGTTACAGAAACACTCAATAACGCCTGGCTACTAACACCAATAATTTCAAAACTGGGTGAGCAAAATGCGGCGGCAAAAGTCACGAAATCAACACTCAACTCTGTCGTTATAATGTTTTTCGAGTGGATGGCAAATTTCCCTCACCCACTCCGTGACTAAAGGATCGTTGGTTGATGAGCTTGCATGTCCGATAGCTCATTCTCCTAACAGTTTGTTGTCAAATACTCTAAAATTGCTATATAGAGTTGTGAACATCCCATTACACTCTACGCCCAAATCAGAGTAAAAAATCTCCTACATATTGTGTGGCAACAACCGGGTGAATTAATGCGAAAAGGTTGGTTCCGCTCGCCGGTAGAAATCTTGTGGATGAGAGTTGGTAATGTTTGTGCTCGGGCTCTTTTAAAGAAAAAAAAACAAGGAATGAATTTGTTACTGGTGTAAACTAACGTCACTGAACAGATGTGCATGTATAGTACCCTCAAAAATAGATAAGCTTGTCAATTTTTGGTACGCTGCATAAGTTTATCATGACGCCATCTGTTCCCTCACTCTGGGTATCAACACTATTTATTGTTGACTGTCCGTATGTCCGTATTTGATTTCTCCGTTTGGCAAACAGACGGGCCATCTCTCTTGTGGAAGGATCGTGTAATAGGGAACTGGCAAACGCTAATAACAGCGGGTCAACTCAACACTAGGGAGTTTTCGCAAAGCCCCCGAAACGCCAACGCCAACGTCTATCCTTTTAGTGTTCGGTGCTCTCTTCGTGGCTTCGAACAATGGATTTGGCGTTCGCGTTGGCGTTTCGGGGGCTTTGCGAAAACTCCCTATTGTTGCCTTGGTCACGCATCGTTCAGCCGCGTATTCAGCATGATGTCGGTGATAATGAGTAGTGTTGTCACCATAGTTTAATTATGAAGGAGATATTGGATAAGTACTTCTGTTATCGATAATGCAACATACATGATTAATCAAAGCCGGCCCCATCGTATATTCTGGTACAATTGTCTATGATTTATTCGAAAAATATGGGACCCATTTCATGCTAATTTGCATCACGAAACGGACCACGAAACGGACCACTAAGCGGAAACCAATTAGATGACAACATTTAGCAAAATCCGAGCAATATTTTGTGGACCCTCTGGCCAACATACCACTTATTTGTGGGGTTTGTAACGTAATTATCTGAACGCTGTCTCATTACATAGCATTAGTTAATTGTCTACTGGATTAGCACACTTGTCTGGGGCAACACGGGGATTGAATACCAACTGACCGGCCATTAGTTAAAGTAGCAATGTGACAGTAACGTGTAGCCTGAAGATGTATATCATGCAATTAGCTGACCAAGTACAAAGCTTTCAGCCAATGAGTGCTGATTAACACTTGAAATTAGAAATTCCGATAGAAATCCGTTTTTATAGTTCAACCAGGGAACTTTTGATTTAAAGCCTCCTTGGCGACCTTTTTGTTCACATTAGCAGGAGGCAGTGTTGACGACAACGTCGACCTGTCGAGAAGCATCCTGGGTAGCCTACAATACACTGTTGGCCTTGGCGCGTCGGGGGCTTTGCGAAAATTCTCTAAACGTACATAATCAACGAACAATAGCATTTTCCATTATTCGATCTACACATCAATCGAATAGAGTACAAATCAGGCAAATATTACAACCTGTACAATGTAAACGAAATTGAGCAACGAATATATTTACCGAACGATCGGCAATTTTGGCTGAACTCCACAGGGCAGTGCAGTTTATCAAGCCTAACACGATGCACTCAATGTTCAGTTCCCATCAGAGACTGATAGTGATGACTGACTGTGGTCCCATAGTGTAAACTCACTGGTACTAGTCATGATCACAGTTTTCCTTTGACAGTTAATAAAAAAACACAATTTCGGCAATTATGCTTGGCACCATGATATAATGGACCCCAGAGAATGACATTTTGTTATGATTTGCTGTTAATTTCCAACATTTCCATAATTATCAACCAGTTTAGAAAAAATAATGAAACTCATTAAAAGTGTCCATCATAGTCCTCGCATCCCTCACTCGGGTCCCTATTCGGCACGAGGACGAACGATCTGCTTTTCCAGCCACAGTACAAAAACTAGTCACCCAAGGTGACTTTTTTTCAGGTGTAATTGCGCCAGTGAACTCCACCTGGACCCATGCAGTAGATGCGACCATCGATAAAGCCTTCACAGAAGACCTCCACGCACACGGTCTGAAGATGGAAGTCCTGCATTATAGCTATATGGTGCCGATGAACCTACGGCAGGTTGTCTCATGTGTGTATTGCCTTTGGCATCGATATGAAACTGAAATAAAACCACTGTCTGTTCCTTTGGTAGTTTGATGCATTTAGGCAGTTCGTTTCGCCGTTCATCCGGTTTCTTTTCCGTTGCCAGTCATTGTCATTTACCGTTGTCAGACTACTGACAATGGGAAGTAGAAACTATTGAGTGAAGAGTGATGTAGAGTTTTGATGTTCACAGAAGAACGTTTGAAGCAAAATATCCATTGGTCTTCCGGCCATCTTCTCTTATGAATATTACGAGAGCAATCTTCTTCCGTTTGGTAAATCTATGAACCATTGGCCTGCCATTAGAATGTCACTTAATCATCATTGCAAAACAAGATTATTGTGATGTGGCAATGAGTTGAAGTACGTGTATTTTCAGTAATGGGCCGACTGAAGACATTGACAGTGATTGTCGGCTCCTATAATTCACTGGTGGCAAGCATGGCCGACTCTCTTCAAGTTCCCTTCATCACTCTTGACCTGAACGAAGCGTCACTTGGGAAACAGACCCATACTTTCATGTTCAGCTTGTATCCCTCGGGGTCTCTCGTAAAACACGTGGCCAAGGATGTAGCCGAGTTCTATAACTGGAATGACGTGTGCATCATCTACAATATTGATGACGGTAAGCAAATTATATTGACGGAAGAAGGCAAGAATTTGGAACGACTAGTAGGGCCTATAGAAAAAGTTCAACTCGTAGAAAGGCTCGACCCTTTGATTGAAGTGCCGGTAGTTTTTGCTTTTCATAACATCGCCAGTAGGTGGCAGAGTATTCCTTTATCTACTGCGTTTCAAGATCTCGAACAAATTGAACTTAGTTACCTCGCCTTACATCGCTCACACTAATTTCCTTTACAAAAAAACAACACTTCAGCTCAAGAGATGGGTGGTAAATATGCTGATTTGCATCTTTACGAGATTTCCTGAAATCTGGTTGTTTAACATTTCCTCTTATTTATGTCCTATCGACGAATGGCACGTTTTGGATCCCAATATTTTGTCATCGTCAACCCTTCACTGCCATGCCGGAACAGTCCAAGGGCAGCCTAGAGTCTGACAAATTTGAAAATCTGTCGAAAAAGGCTAAAGGTCCAACCCTTATCATACGTATTCATTAGAAAGAATTCATTGGCTCATGAACAAAGACTAATAAAGGCTTTTACTTGAATTTTGCAATACAAATGCACTAGACAATGCTGTACAAATCTGAAGTAAAAGCATTTGCTAGTCTTTATTCAAATGACCCAATACGAAAAGTGCTTTCCAATAAATACATGTGAAAATGGCACTGGCAGTGAAGGTTTAACTTTTTCATCGGTATACATGTACTAAATCTATAATATTCTACTTATTATTTTCTATGATTGGAATGGTTTATTGCAGGTATCGAAGGAGTAGGTATGTAATACATGTAGTGTCTAATGTTTTATTCACATGCAACAGTGTCAATGTCTATGACTGTTACGATTGCTTCTGCTTTTAGTACATGTATTTGGGACGGGTAAAGTCACTCACGATGTTTGAAATGGCAAAATGATGTTGGTATCGGTATCGGGAACTTACACATCCACCTCAGTACTGCAGAGAAGCTCCCCAAATGGTTCCTGCAGAGCTCGATCACTCACTTCATGTTGTAGCTACCGAGTCGCACTCTCGTCATTTGAAACTTGTACATTACATGCACTCTATTGAAACATACCGATAACTCGAGACTGGATGGTAACTTCTTTGTATTCCATTTGCACACAGTCACTATAAAGCCAGTTGTCAAGTCTAAGGAGGAGTGTATTCCTTACGTTTTTAAAGTTCTTGTTGAATATGTTAGCAAACCAGCCTTTGGATTCATATGGTGGAACACCAATTTTAAAAACCCTTTAGAAGAACTTCTTTTACTTGGTTGAATCTCCGTACGGTACGTCATTATCATTCTTTTTGCTACATAGGTATGCATCTGATGGGTTCGATTATCTCCGGCCTCCACCTCAACGTCAAGGCAGTTTTCTTCGACAAAAATACCACAGATCGTGACCTTCTCCACAAGCTAGTGAAATTAAGAGAAAGAAAGCGAAAGAATATGATGGTGCTCTCGAGAACGGATGGTCTGCCCAGAGTTTTAAATACGGTCAGTGAAAGTGAAATACTCAACAAACACCTTAGTTGTTTTACTCACCTGTCAGAACTCCCAATACGGCCATTACTATTGCCTGGTCTCTCCTCCTAATTTATTATTGGTAGCAGGACAGAAATATGCAGTCATCTTCCTTTTTCAGGCCATGCGACTGAGTCTCCTTACGCATGACTACCATTGGGTGATATTAACAATAGTAAGTGATACATAGGCCTACTCTAGGCCTAACGTCTTTCACATCACAAAATAAAAATCTGCAATCACATTGCTCATGGTACATTGAATACCGTACATTCTTTATATCGAATTACATGGAGAGCAACGAACTGAAATTGGTAAATTGGCGGAACCAGTACCCAATATTTTTCTGATAAAATTTCAACTTATGTCCTGTATGATATTTTGTCCTGTGTGATATTTAACAAAATGTTTTGTTACATCTTTCAGGACCTCGATCGGATGGAGATGAAAACATGGAGCGATACGGGGGCCAACATCACGGGGTTCCGTCTCATACGACCGGATCATTCCGATACGGTGCATTCAATGGACGATGCATTGGCCCACGACGCTGTGGTCATCATCAGGGAGGCGGTGATCAACTGGTTGAACACGCTTACCGCCAGAGAACGAATGCTAAAATCCACGGTCAGAGGAAGGGCCATCTTGCAGTATCTAACTGAGGTCAGCTTACTCTGCAACGCTGCAGTTCTCATTGGTCTGCCATCCAAAATATGACATGTCGTACAGATTTGCTTATCTCTATCCTGAAGAATGGCAATTTAGAGAAGTGGAAAAAGTACACGCCCACATTGTTCATTTGGTCTCGTATTCAAAGTAAAGGAAGGGTTGACAAACGCAGGAAACTCTTGCTCTTCCAAAATTAATAATCATCCAAAGGATCTTGTCATTTAATCATTCGTCGTTCTCTTTGCAGGCCCAAACGGAAGGAGTCACTGGGTGGATACAGTTCGACTCTCTTGGACGCCGAACGAATGTTTCTCTGGATATCGTCGGTCTGGATCAGGAAGGTCTTTATAAGGTACACTGTAAATCCAGGTGACGCGTTTAGCGTTTAGTTTTGTGTTTAACAAAACACAACTTAACACATTACGTGAATATAACTGAACATATCATCAGGACAGGCGTTCTATCCGCCTAGAAACATACGTCTTGTTGCCTAAAATGCCGAAATATATCATTTGTTGTACTGTAAATCTAAAGTCTAAACACGAAACTAAACGGGAATATGCAACACTTTTTAAACATCTAAACGCGATTAGTTTTCCATTAGAAATGAACAGATGACCTAAACACTGCATTTAGAAAACAGTAAATCTAAATGTCTTGTAAATGTCTTGTTTAACTTATAAACATCTCGTTCAGTTTCCCCTAAACACGAAACATGAAGGAATCCTGAACATCGTGTTTAGGGCTGGTTCACGGCTCGGGTGGAATTGGTCAAATTTGTCGTTTCGCTATATCTCCCGCCGGCGAATTTTTT